>JALPQI010010425.1:0-34773 GCA_025490895.1 Thaumatotibia leucotreta
TGTTTTCCCTACTACTCGAACTGTCAATTTTCACTGCGCCTACTTTTATCATGTCCGAAATTTCATTCAAAAAGGCATTTTAATAACAACATGCAAAACATTTGAACAACAGGGTGAATGGTTAAAAAAAATGTTCAAGTAATAAACCAGGGTAAAACCGACGTGGATTGGTTAGGTTTCGAAACTAGGGCGGAGTGAATGGCGTAGTCTTTAAATACTTAAGTATTTTTAATCAATTGTTTACACATCCTCATACTTACAAAGCCAAAAAAAGGGGGGACGGGGGGGCGAAGCCCCCCACCAGGGGGGCTCGGGGGGCGAAGCCCCCCGCATTAAAAAATAAATAATCTGAACATCCCCTACCTTAACCTGGATAGGTTCGTTAGGTACCTGTTATCCCTTAGAGCGGAAATAGAAGCCCCGCGCAGCGGGGCTTCGTCGACCGGTTCCCAGGTCAAAATTGATCACTTAAATTCTTTGGACAACAGGGCGAATTATTTAGTAATAGTTAAGTATAAGGCATAAAAAAATATTTTTAAAGCTAGTTAAAGGTAGGTAATCATTATTAGTACATTAAATAGTAGGAACATCACCATTATACACAATAATTTTTCGATACATATACATTAGACACGAAAATCATTAGGACAAACAATATTTAGGAACAACCAAGTTAGGATTAACAATTTCGGCATAGCAAAAATATGCGCAACAATGTTTATGCCATTCATTTTTCGGCGTTAAGTTGTTATGCGACAAATTTTTAGAAATAAAAACATTATGCCACCCGATATAGACCCATTTTGACTGCAAACAAATATTAAACAGTTTTATAACCAAATTTGAAATTATCAACAAACTATCTACTCATATGGGGCAAAACGGGATAGTATCCCATTTTACCCCGACCATTTTGCCCCAACGGACAGATTTTACAAAAATATCAACAGTTCTAACCTACAAAATAATTGTTCGTAAAAGCAACCTACATTCGTTAGTTTTACACTGATGCAACATGTACATAGTAAGGAATAACAATAGCACTGATATCTACCTTTATGCCCATCGATCAAAACCAAAGAACTTCTTAAGAAATCACCAAAAATCAGTTCTTTCTTGCTGTGCGACCAAAACAGGTAGTGACACGCACCCGCCGCTTTGTCTCGTGTGAGGCGACGGAAGTTGGCGCGAATGGCGCTGTGTCGCGCTCTATTGCGCGCACCAGTTACGCACACAAGTACATTTCCCGTTCTGCCCCGAGCTTCGTTTTGCCCCGGTCTCCCCTAGGCTTTATAGTTAACGCCTTACGGCTTAAATAACTGGCTGTGGAAAACTGTTAACAACGATGCGAATAAATCATCATTTTACCAAATTATAATATAATAATCTTGTTTATACTCGTTTTGTCAACTTGGGTCTAAATTGCTCACACTAAGCCAAGCCGGACCAATTCCGTGAAGGCCGGGATTGACACATACCACTCTTCGTTTTCTGTCAGAAGCATGACGTCAAACCGAGGCTGCCATCAGGTGACCTGAACTGACCTGTTGTGGGTGATATAACATAAATCCCTTTTGTGAATCCAAACTTCTTAACAAACGACATCTTTTCGTCACCAGACTGACCCCCGTGATGGCGCTAGTGCTTTTCACGGTGATGACCGTCAACCGCCACCTGGCCGACGGTCCGCAGTGGGACCTGGTGGTGACCCGCGAGGCAGAAGCCTGCCACCAGTACTGGTGGGCGCATCTGCTCTACATCAACAATTACATCTACGACAACTCGCATTGCTTGCCGCAGACTTGGTAAGTAAATCTATTCACCAAGTAGCTCTACCTTGGATAAACGCGGCGCTGCGAACGTAAGAAATTATTATTTGCCAACAAGGGATTGAATTGAAGTGTCACTGACCATTCTTTGATAGAAGATTGATGATGGGCAGTAGCGTCATCATAATGGACACATTACGGCGATCGCCAATCCGCTTCCGCACCGTGGCGATTATGGGTATTTACCTCCGAACGCATAGTTAATAGGAGAGACCTACGTCCAGCAGTGGATTGAGATATGCTGATGATATATCGCTACCCCAATATTACACGGTTCTATGTTACATTTTCGAGGTAATTGAATTTGGACTAAATGTCAATATGACAATGTTCAAATTTCTAGTTGATGAAAGTGCAACATAGAACCTTATAATATTGGGGCGGCGATATCGCTACCCCAATATTACACGGTTCTATGTTACATTTTCGAGGTAATTGAATTTGGACTAAATGTCAATATGACAATGTTCAAATTTCTAGTTGATGAAAGTGCAACATAGAACCTTATAATACGAGTATTGGGGCGGCGATATGTAGGTACTCGTATTTAGCCGAAATTTCAATTGCCAACTAGTTAGGTTTGGTTGCGATAATTTGCGAAAGATTCGTCTGCAGCTGACATTAGGACGTTACAGCTGGCTAGTGGTATTTCAGCGAAATGAAAATTTGCAATATGTTGGTTGGAAAGTGATAATAAAATATTCGTTATTGTTAATCATACTTTATGTCACTTTCGCACATGCATACATAATATACAACGTGATAGGGACGACGATAAAATAATAACATGGGACCAGCATGTGTGGGTACACTGGCTACAGCATGTATATAAGTAGGCTTATGATGGACGGGGTTTAGATAAGCATTTGTCTTGATTGATGTCACGTTCTAACAATGCAAGTATGCAAGTGACGCGTATCAACGGTAACCCCTGACCATCATACGTCACCTGAGGGAAGAATAATGTTGAAGGATCAAATTTTTCGCAGGTACCTAGCGGCAGACACCCAACTCTGTGCTCTAGGCGTGCTAGTTTGCGTGTTGTTCCGCCGGCTTCGGTCGCAGGCCATCGTGCTAAGCATACTAGGGGTGGCCTCACTGATCATGCCTGCAGCTCACACATACTTCCAGAACTTGGACGCCGTGGTCTATCAGACTCCAGAGTGAGTTAAGGCTTAGATAGTTGATTAAACTTGGGTTGTTACGCGTGAGACTTTATGCGCCAATCATCTTCATGTAGTAGGGAGAGGAAACACGGCGTAGCTATCGAGAACCTGAGTGCTTAGCCTGGAGGAGACTCAAAAGTTTGCAGAGAAGGTCCACCGTTTAAATCAAAGGTCCTCAATGTCCGCTTGGGATCAAAATGGACATGAGCATAAGACCAATACCTAGGATAGTAATTTTAGATCGATCGACGATCCTAAAGAAAACATTTTACTTCTTGATCTGATATAAACTCTATAAAGACTAGCTATCAGAATTATTACTACATATAACATTAAATGATCGCGAATTTATAAATATGTAGATTTCCTATGGCAACCTGACCACCCTGGCTAGGATTAGGAATACGAGAATAGTTACAGAGACCTCGAGACTAAGCCTCTAAAACAAGTCATAACCTTTTAAGCTCCTTCTATTCCAACCATGATCAATTTGTGATTTTCTCAGATTATACCGCAGCCTCTACAAGACGTACGACACGTTCCGGATCATGTACGTACGAGCACACACGAACATGTTCACGTACGTGCTCGGTATGGCGTGCGGTCTGCTCGCCATCCATTGGTTCAAGCACGAGAAGACCGTCTCCGAGAGATTTCAGGTTTTATTTTCCACTAATAAAATTTTCAGGGTGGGTTTTCCATTATTAAAGATCAGGGGAACTACCACGATTTACTAATGGACCTAGGTCCATCTGTAATCCCAGTTTATCTGAATCTCGTCAGTTCCATAGAATAACTGTCAAAAACTGACAAGTCAAACCTAAACTGATTTGCCTTTAGGAGATCATAGGATGTCTGGGTGACTAAGTTTCACCGCAATTGTTGAGAGTGGCGAGTAAAGGTTTTCATGTAGGTATTGTGGGAATTCTTAGGGGAGGCCTTTGTCCAGCAGTGGGCGTTTTCCTTCTGAAATGATGATTATGAATGATAATATGATAGCGATTCTTTAAGAGTTTGCCAATGGCGCCGGGAACGAAGGGTCTCTTTGTTATTTAAGCTACTTAATATTTCAGAAATACCGCTGGGTGATCTGGCTAATGCTGCCCATCGTCTTCTTCAACGTGTACTCCGGCTCGTTCTTCTACACGGACGGCTACGAGCCGTCGACGGCGGTGCGGGTGCTGTACGCAACGCTGCGGAAGCCGCTCTTCCAGGTCTTCACGTTTATCTTCATCATGGGATCCATCTTTAAGGCTGAAGGTGAGGCCTTCATAAAAAGCAGTTTTACACGTTTGCGCAACCTTTCTTATTTAGGTATTTATGTAAGAAAGGTACCGCTAAACTTAGGCTGCGGCTCCATTGAGGCGGAGAGGAGCGGAGATGTGCAAAATTGGCCAATGAGACCGCATCCCAGTGTTTCGAATTTGAAGAATGTAATTGGTCAATTTTGCACATCTCCGCTCCTCTCCGCCTCAATGGAGCCGCAGCCTTAGGTGGTCATACTGGTCATAAATTTGAGCAACGCCGTTGACATCAGTAGTTTTTGAAAACCTGACATCTTAAATCGTCTTCCTGGGGTGACATCTGAAAATCGTCGTAAACAAAGGCCGAACTTGTTTTGGTTTGAGGTTGTTCTTAATTGAAAGAGCCGCTGAGAAAGTGTGTTTTAATTTGAAAAATTAGCCTCATTTACTACACTCAGGTGAACATTTTGTGAAGTCCTGCTAGGTCCTATACTTTTGTAACTACTTACCCAGATATTTTCGTTTTACAGGTGTGATTCGTGGCATCCTAGAATGGCGTGGCTTCACCTGGACTGCCAGAGTGTCATACTGCGCGTTCCTGCTACACACTCTTGTCCAACGTGGTCTCATTGGCGCGCAGAGGCAGCCTACTTACGTGTCGGACTTCTACTTCGTAAGTATGCTTTATTTGATATCTCATGACTCAGAGTCATGACTATTATGGCCACTTGGAGGCGTTATCCAGATTAGAACATCAGCCAAAAATCGGACCTACTCGGAGGGAATATAGTCGAAAAGTGTCGATCGTGGCAAATCGAATAGCGTTCGATGAGATTTTAAGGTGACTGCACTTATGTAACTTAGAATCGCTTTTTCTCTACTGGCCAAATCATTTGCATTATTGTAGCATACCGTGTGGTTTAGTCCCACGTTCGGTTCGCGCCCAGAGGCAGCCTATTTTATCTACATGTCGAATTTTTACTGTCTTAAGTATGCCATCTTCGCTCCCTCGTAACTAAAGAAGAGTCATGACCACAATGCTTCATGTTTTCCCTAGTTTGTTCCTCTAGTTTATAACCTAAACTATCTTAATTGGGACTAGCCAGCATAAACATCTCTTCTTCTGCCTATTTTAGATTATGCTGACGTCTCCTACTTAGATCTTTCTGAAGAGCAGTTAAATAAGCTTGAACGGCTTCAAAACGTTTGCATACGTTTTATTTTTGGGCTGCGTAAATATGATCATATCTCTAGTTTCCGTACGCAGCTCAAGTGGCTGCCGATACGTTTTCGTCGGGTTTCCCACACTCCTTAAGATAGCCAGGGGTATTAGGGTAAACAACGTGCTATATGGCACGTTGTTTACCCTAATACCCCTGGCTATCTTAAGGAGCGTTTTTATTTTCTTTCTTCCGTCCGATGTGCTGAAAATCTTTTGCTTGTCACCCCTCGATCTTCTACAAAAATTTACAACAAATCCTTCAGTTTTCAGTCTGTTAGGTTGTGGAATGCTTTGCCCATTAATATAAGACGTGCCCAATCCTTACCCGGTTTTAAGAAGCTTTTAAAAGAACATTATTTATCCCTTCCTTAGTATAAATTTCTTTGCCCAGCTGACTTAACTCCTCTTTTTATTCCCAGCTACTCCAGCTAGTCATTATACTCCTTATCTTTTTTTATTTTTTTATTATTATTATTATTTATAGAATTATGTATGTACTTGTATATGTAGTGTATGTTTTTTTTCTGTACATTTGTAGTTTATGTAATTTATTTGGTAGGTTATGTTATTGCTATTTTTTTGCACTGCCCTATAGTCATATACTTTCGCCATAATCCGCTATCTTAAGGTTGTCTGGAAGAGATCGCTCTTCAGCGATAAGTCCGCCTGTTGTCACCTACTTGCATCTACTGTTTATCTGTGTTTCTGTTTAAGTTTTCGTTGTAGTGCACAATAAAGCATATTTATTATTATTATTTATTATAAACACTCACTACTGAGGAACAAATATTTTTTGTGGTAAATAGGTACTTACCCGTACCTTTTTTTTGCGTGGCACCCGGGCGCAGGGGACGGACCCGGGTGGTTATGTGGGACTCCCAGGGCTAATGAGGCCCTGGTCTACCCACTAAAGCCCCACGGTCTGCCGCCAAGACGCTTTAAGGCGGGGTCACGGGTACGCCTGAGCACACTTCTTCACGAGTTACCTGTACCTACACAAAGAAATGTCCTTTCGAATGTCCAACCTGGGGACTTCCAATTTGGCAGTCAAGGTAGACTACCGAGCTAATGATGCTGTCCCACAGAATTCGATTTGGATAGAAGAAACAAGTTCATTCATTTGTATGGCGGCCGAGCGTGTCAGATTTTGTACTGAAGTTGTTACTTGCCTATGATTTTAAATATGTCGCAGGCCCTTGATGAGTATTCATATTTTTTTGTGTTGTTGCAATTAATATTACTTAAGGCTTATTCCATTTGACACGCTAAGTAGATACATTTGCTTGATCTATGGTATATACGAGTATGACATCTGTGTGCTGTCCAAATTGTATCCATCTAATCTATTCTAAAACTTATATCTTGTCACCAGCTGATGATCCTCGGCGGCACGACGTTCCTCACGACCATAGCCGCCGCGCTGCTCTGGCTGATGGTGGAAGCGCCCATCGGCGTGCTCGTGAAGACGGCGCTCGCACCTTCCACCACGACCAGGGAGGAGACCACTAAGGTCTAAACGATTGTAGGCATAGACCAGGATGTTTAGCCAAGTTGCCAATCGCTAACGCTTCGTAGCGTATTGTAGTTTTCCCTTTTTGTCACTCTTTCATATTAGTGCGACAAAGACTTCGCTGCCTTTCGCTTACGATTGACGACTAAGCGATAGCGATTGGTAACTTGTCTAAGCACCCGGGATGTTTAGTTGCAAACTTGCCAATCGCTAACGCTCAGCCGGGAATCATGGGATCGATTGCAAAAAAAGTTACATAGTTAAAGCCTTGAAAACTTGTAATTTTCAGGGTTTTATATCTGTCACTCCAACGTAACAGTCATTAGTCATTACCTCATTAGCTCATTACCGACAAATACTCAAAATTCGCGGATTTGACGTTCGCAGTAGCGCAGCAGAATGCGTAGTCGAATACCAATGGCTGAAGCGACTGTCTTTTTCGCACTAAGAGACAAAAGTGACAGATCATGAGATGATACGGGATAGCGTTAGTGATGATTAGCAACTTGGCTGCGCACTCTGTACCCAAGTCGAATTTTGTGTACCTCAATTCTCATTTACTTTTGATGATGTGTATCAAAAGTATTACTTGCTTAAATATGAGAACAATTTTTTCGCAAATAATAAAATTATTTTTTTATGGACGGATGGCCTACAATTTGCGACGGCGAGCATTCATTACGCCGAAAATTTTCCCGAAGATAATGCTTTCTCGTAGATACTACCTATTTCCTGATAAAAATACGATACTCATCACCACTATTTTTCCATCCTGTCTATTCCTAAGCATTTCCCGATATCCGGAATAATATGACCTATCTGAATAAATAACAAATTACACGGAAATTATTGAGTTTATTTTGAAGTTTTTACCTGACTTAACCATAATTGATTACCTATTAGGTATCAATAATACAAATCCTGCTCAAGTTTCCTGAAATACGGTGGAATACCTGTGTTGGACTATGGTGGACTGATGGTCTCTTGTTTACCATTTGTCGTCGCTGACGTCACGTTCTGATAAGTATGCCAAAGTGCGGGACCATCACCAGTCATAGGTCTTCGAGCGAGTGCCAAGTAGGTAGGCATGAACATGAGTATATTGAATTAATGGCTGGTACATCGGCATCGCAGGTGTAAGCTAGGCATCCACAGACCCGAATTGTACGCATCGGACGCATCGCATTTAGTATTCTTTGTATAGAAAGTCATACAAGTGCGTCCACTGTTCCGCACCGTACGTATCGTAACATCAGTGGAAGAAATGCGATGCGATGCGTCCGATGCGTACGATACGAACATGTGGACGCCTGGCTTTAATGCTTAAGACAGGTTTATATTATGTCCAGGGTCCAGAGCAATATAGACCTACACTACACGTACGTGTATAAAATTCGAATTCAGTTTCGATACTTGGTTGACTTGGCGTCTGAGTGACAACTTTATTTGACGTGGCGTTCAAAACGCCTGCCCTCTCTCATCAAAATGTGACATCATTCAGCCGTTATTCGCCCACTGCTGAGCATAGGCCTCTCTTCCTGTACGCCACTGGTACCGGTCCTGAGCTAACCTCATCTAAAAGTGACCCGTTCTTCCGAATATCGTCCGTCCATCGAGCGGTCGGACGCCCTGCGCTTCTCCTATCTGAAAGCGGCCACCAATCCGTTAACATTTTGGTCCACCTGCCATCACGCTGCCTGGCAATGTGTCCTGCCCAATTCCACTTCAGTTTGGTAATAACGTGACATACACGCCAGTATCTCTACTAATGAACAACGAAAATAAACCTTATCTGTCAGCAAGACAGTTACTTTAACAATATAATCTATGATCATTTTAGTGGCTGCTGGCGTGGTAGGCATGACAACATACGACCACTTTAGTGGTTCTTGTCGTTCAAAGGTTAATAATCTACGAAATTAAACGCACAGTGTAAGTAACATAATCATTTATTTAATTGTATTCATCTAAAGGTCTAATAATAATTGTTTACGGCAGGTAACACATCACTCAGCACTTAGTACCACACAGTACTCCGATAGTATTTAATTTTAGATTTTAGTATATTACACTTAGGTCAACAAGCCATAATTTAAATATAAACGCAACTAAAAGCGTGAAGGGAGAAATATTTTACAGATTATATATATAAAGATAGATATTTTACAGAATGTGCATACTATATAAAGATAGACGCTAAAAAATATAGTTCGTAATTTAAAAACTAATTGATTTCAGTAAATTCGTAAATTAGATTTAAACTTAAACTTGAATGCGTCACAAATAAATATACATAAGAAATATTTTTTTATTAAAATTCAAATTGTATAAATAATTTGCTGCGTCTATCTTGCAGTGTTATGCTAAGTCTATGGAAAGTACTCGACTGATAAATAATTAAATGGCAAAAAACCTGCCATTATATTCTCCTAATATCTTTTATAATATTTACGTATTATGGCTGATCTTTACGCGCTGTCAGTTAAGTACATAATACCATACTATTTGTGTACGATATTCAAACGTTCTTATACTAAAATTAGTTCAAAGTAGAGTTATACGCTACCGAGCCCAGTTTGGTTTTAACAATTAAATACCACTTTCAAACATCACAGCCGAGTATATTCCATAAACTTTAAAATTAAAGCAATTTGAAATAATATCACTTTAAAATGTTTTTGCAGACACTGCTTGGATGTCACGGTGTAAATTGCACAGAATATTCTAATTAAATAACAACTTTGGGTTAGATTGCAAAAATAATAAAAAATCTCGTATTTCTAAAACACAACAACTCCCGGCTGCCGCACCGCTTACGACTTCTTCCTGTAATGCAAAAATAAAATATATTAAAATAACACTATAACAATCGTCTCAATAAAATCCCACTCTCAATAATATCTCGATATGAAATAGTACATTACGACACAAGTGCGAAAAACGTGAAATTCTAAACGAGTGGCGATGTTTGATGCGGGGGCTGGAGAATGGAGTCAAATGGTGTGAACCCCTCACGCAGTAATAGAGAGTATATTATATCCTATAGATAGATAGTGTACTGACGTGTCGTGGTTGTCGGTGTCGGAGTCGTCCAGTTCGGGCTTGGTGCGGCGCTTCTCGTACACGAGGATGATGGCACACAGGACCAGGACCTCTGCGCAGATGCCCAGAAACGGCCACAGAGCCGCATACATGTCCTGTAAATAATTCAAATTATGAAGATCCATTGCCAATTAGGTCATTGTCAGATTTAGGTTATCGTCTTTTCGGTGGACATGCCTAAAGTTAAGGAATTCCTGTACTAATTTTGGGATGAAACAATTGACGGTACAACTAGGTTCCCCGGTCTATAGCCCTATGCAATCAAATCGTAACATAGATTTATAAAAGCTGTTAACTTTTGACCACCGAGTGGACAACTTTTGTTTTTCGGTCTGACAATGACCCAATTGGGTGCATTCAGACCAAACGAGCACTCGCTGTTCTATCCCCCACTAACGTAACGATCGAAAAGACGTCCAGTGCTGAACATAGGCCTCCCTCAAAGATTGCCACAATGACCGGTCCTGCGCCACCCGCATCCAGCGGACTTCTGCGACCTTCACCAGGTCATCGGTCCACCTTGTGGGGGGCCTACCCACGTTACGCCTTCCGATACGTGGCCGCCACTCAATAACCTTCCCGCCCCAACGGCCATCGGTTCTACGCGCAATGTGCCCTGCCCACTGCCACTTTAGTAACGATCAAATTTCATAGAGTAGGGGGCTAACCCCCTACTCTATGAATAAAATAGCGAATGCTCGTTTGGTCTGAATGCAACTTAACGATTTCGTCGCCAACGATTGATATATTGGCACCGCACGTTAGCGTTGCAAATGTCAGGAAAAATCAAACGTTTTTTCGGGTTTTTACAGAAATAATGAATGTCACTGTCACTCCTTTCCATCTATTTCACTTGACTTTTCCTGGGTGACATCGCGTTCTCCTGCTATAAGTGAAAATTAGACCTAATTCGCATTGGTTTAGAGTTGAAAATGAAAGTGGAAAATTTCAGATTTTTTCGAAAACGAGCTGTACGGAAAGAAACTGTATTTTCTCAAACATGCAATGAAATGTTGTAGTTAAGTGCCAAAAAAGTGGCCGGGAAGTAGCTCGTTGCCGGCCTAGGCTTTTCATTTGACATAGGGTTGTGACCTGGCATCTTGGCTTTTAGCCAATAATTATCTGTAAGTAATATTAGTATAAAAAGAAATGATTGGCAAATTTTTGCAGTTATAATTAGGTTTTTAAATTATATAATTTAAAATAAATGTATAATAACTACTCAAAATAATATTTAAAAAGCAGTATTATACGGCGCGATCCGTCGGCCCCGATCACTGCATGCGATTAATTGGACCCAACCGACCGCGTCGTCTAATACCGTTTTTTTTAAATAAAAAATTAGCAACTTTCAAACAGGTCAATCTTAAAAAAAAAATGAGGTGTCGGTGTCGTATTTGACTTTTGTTGTGTTTCAAAGACTTAGTTATGTAGTTGACTTATAATTTCTTAGAAAGAAGATACATTTTTTTGTTTCATTTCATTGCATGTTTGAGAAAAGCATTATACATACCTCGGTAGTAATGTACTATTAATCCGAAAATTTTCAACGCTACCTAAGTCTTGGTCCACAGAGCAAAATTTAGGTCTCTAAACGCATGTCCGTAAAATTAAATTTCAATTTTGACATTTTGTTGACGTGGCGTCAAAAAGGGTGACGTTACACCCGTGGTCGCAGGCTGACTCACGAAATGTCAGGATAATATTAAACGTATGCTTACATCAAGTCCCGTTTATCGTCAATATCCGTTTTCAGAACGTTATCGAATCTAGTAAAAAACCGGCCAAGTGCGAGTCGGACTCGCGCGCGAAGGGTTTCGTACCATTATCGTATTAAAAAATACAGTTAAATCAACCTGCCTCAAAAACTATAGGAGATAATTTAATCAAACCAAAAATCGTTGATAGAGTTTATTAATGTGCATAACATATATTTTTTTTAGAATTTTATATTGCGTAGTTTAAAAAATAGAGGGGGGGGGACACATTTTTCAGACTTTGAGAGCTGATATCTCGAAAACGATTTACTTAAATAAAAATGAGATTAATAAACCTTGACATAATTTTCAAAGACCTTTCTATTAATACCCCACACGCTTATGTACAACAATTTTTTTTTTTCTATCCCTCAGTTACATGTATGGAGGGCCCCCACCCCAATGGTTTTTTTTACAATTTAGTATCATAATCCTGTAGCGGTTTATACAACACATATCCTTACCAAATTTCGTTACTGTAGCATTTATAGTTTCCGAGTAAATCGGCTGTGACAGACGGACAGACGGACAGACGGACATGACGAATCTATAAGGGTTCCGTTTTTGCCATTTTGGCTACGGAACCCTAATAACAAAAAAGGAAAATTTCATGCAAACTTCCTGAGACAGTTATTTAGGATATATGTAGGACTTATAGTAAGCCTCGAAGGACTCGACTCACGAGTTAAAAGGCTCAGTAGTAAATGAGAAAATTTCTAAAATTGGACTAAGGGCTCAGGCATAAATCATGCGAGGTTTTTTCGGCTACTTTTTGACCCCCCCCCTCCCCCCTGGTGATGTTTGGTGCGTTTCTTGGCTAGCCCCCCCCCCCCCCCTCCCTCTAGCAGTCTCACGTGTATTTTTCTCATTCAACTTTTCACGTTCGCTAGCCGAAATTCGCAATATTTCTTAGTTTGTTCATTGTAGAAAAATACACGTGAGGTCTCCTTGTACCCCCCCTCCCCTACCGTGATCTTTCGTGATGTTTTCTTGGACCCCCTCCCCCCCTATAGGACCTCGCGTGATTTATGCACAAGCCCTAAGAGTTAAAATTAAGACTTTAAATTCAATTGTAGGATTTTAGGAATATTAAAATATTATCCAACCGGGTTACTCGCGTATGTAAGTCGATGATTGATCGATCAAAGCCCGACACGTACAGTACGCGTCGGGCTTTGGCCGAGGGTGCTCCGGACGAGGACCCTCTTAATGGGTCGAAACATGTCGAGCAATCATCGACTTAAATACGTGAGTAACCCGGTTCGATAATATTTTAATATGACTGTTTGAGTCTCACGTTAGTTATAATTCTAAACATTTTAGGATTTTTTTCCGTCTGCTTGTGAGACTCAAACCGCGCCGGGCTTTGGTCGAACAATCATCGACTTACAAGTTCGATAATATTTTAATATTCCTAAAATCCTACAATTGGATTTAAAGTCAAACGACTCTTGTCCAATTTTAGAAATTTTCTCTTTTACTACTGAGGCTTTTAAGTCGTGAGTCGAGTTTTCTTTTACATATCCTAAATAGCTGTCTCAGGAAGTTTGTATAGAATTTTCCTTTTTTGTTACTAGATTCCTTGCGAAACCAATGCGAATTAGGTCTAATTTTCACTTATACGAGGAGAACGCGATGTCACCGAGGAAAAGTCAAGGGAAATAGATGGAAACGAGTGACAGTGACAGTGTTAGTTATAATTCTAAACATTTTAGGAATGTTTGAAGAAACCGTTGTTTACCTATCTCCTGACAACTTGAGTCTTTTCCAACACTACCCCGGCCTCGTTCGGCCTCTATCTCGACCCGCAGCACAGTGACGGCGCATGTGCGGCGACGGTACTCTCTCACCGCCGCTAAACCCTGCTTTAGAGACGAGACGTCACGAGTCACGAGGCCGACTTTACAAGCGACCAGGGGCCTATTTCTCAAAACCTTGTAACTTGTAATACAAGCGGGAGTCCTTATCTTATTAACAGGGCCCGTAACTTTCATGCCGATGACATCAATTTGACTTCACGCTCCATTTAGGGTGATCCGAAATAGTTTTATTGTTCATTATTAATCATTAGTCGTCAATCATTTTAATCATGTACAAATATCTTCAAAAGTAGTGTATTTACTCGTGAAATAAATAATTCCTACTTGATACGTGCTGTACGTTAAAGAGGAATTCTGTTTTCTACGTAATTATTGAAATGTGTTAACAATATCATTAAAAAAATGTATGTATAAAAACAAATAAAATAGTTTTATTTATGTTTCACGTATCAAGTAGGTGTTATTTATTTCACGTGCAAATATACTACTTCTGAAGTTATTTGTACATGATTAAAATGATTGACGACTAATAATAAACAATAAAACTATTTCGGATCACCCTAAATCGAGCGTGACGTCAAATTGATGTCATCGGCATGAAAATTACGGGTCCTGCTTATTAATGATCTTAAAAAGAGACTTCCACTTGTATTACAAGTTACAAGCTTTTGAGAAACGGGCCTCTGTTCTTCTGGCCTCGCTCGGCCTCCACTGACCTTAACCCGCAGCACGGTAACAGCCGGCATATGGGGCGACTGCGCTCTCTCGTCGACGGTGCTGAAGTCGGGCACGCAGGCGTAGGCCCCGGCGTCGTCGCGCGAGGCCGACTCGACGACCAGCTGTCCGTTCTCGATGCCGGCCTCGCTTGCTTCTAGCTTCACTCGCTCGGATGGGAAGACCTGTGAGAGATAAGTTAATTTAAACATAAAAAAAAACAGAATTGCCCTGAAAAAATAACACATAAGTTGCTTTATTTTGGAGTAATGCCATTAAAAAGGTCTGCTTATGTACTTTACTTCATTCTATAGATGCAAAGTTGAAATTCATTGGATAATTTTATATAAGTAAGGCGTTCTGCGGGTACTCTCTAAGTAAATCACCAGACACCAATCATCGTTGTATTTACTCTGACTAAAATACAAATATCTCTGTTTTACAATGGAACCAAACATAGCGCCCAACGGCCGTGTGGTGACGGCAGTAAGAATACATTTGTCACCACCCCAACGCCTTCTTCGGGTATCGCAAGAGTCGACTAAGGTATTGAAGTGTCACTGACCATTCTACAAGATTGATGATGGGCAGCAGCGTCATCATAGTGGACACATTACTGCGATCGTCAATCCGCTTGCCCAGCATGGTGATTATGGGCATTTACCTCCTAATGCGTCTAAACGCATAGTTAATAGGAGAGGCCTACGTCCAGCAGTGGACTATCATAAGATGATGATGATAGCGCACATATAATGAAATTAATACCTACTTAATGACACAACTTTCAGCTCTGTTAGTTTTTGTCCACTTTCCATACGACTTTGCCCATGGTCCTTTAAACTTAAGAATCGCTGGACTCGTCCAATTTTGTGTAAATAATACTCGTAAATGTGTAAACAAACCTCGTCACCCAAGACCAGCATCTTGACGACATCCTCGTCGTAGGAGGTGTGCTCCTTGTTGTAGAACCAGCGGACTGGCACGACCGGCTTGCCAGTCAGCTTGCACGTCAGCTTTTCACTACGCTGGATACAGTACTTAACTACTTAGCACAGATCCTTGGATATGCTCTACATCACCTCTTCAATCAGACGCCCACGATGACAAGTGTCGATACAGAACCTTTATTCATAAACGTTTGCTAACTTAACAAGCCGCTAATAATTGTTTGTCCCTTTTGCTCTTATGGACACATTGTTAAGATCGAAAGAGACAAACAATTATTAACGACTTGTTAAGTTAGCAAACGTTTATGAATAAGGGGGTTAGTGCAAAATATCGAGATCCGATGCCAGATATCGGGGCTATTTTGAAACTCTAGAGGAATTGGGCGGGACAAATCTCAAGGCAGTGATGGAACCTAAGTTCTCACGGATGGTCGATTTTAGGAAAAAGAAGCGTTGATCATCCATCAGGATGATGGTTCGATGACATCAGATCATTATAATCTTGGGCTAGATTGGCACAGAGTCAGAATCATTGGTCTCTAAAAGAGGCTTATGCTCAGCAGTGGGTAATATCAGTGATCATTCTGTTAACAAACCTCGTCACCCAAGACCAGCATCTTGACGACATCCTCGTCGTAGGAGGTGTGCTCCTTGTTGTAGAACCAGCGGACTGGCACGACCGGCTTGCCAGTCAGCTTGCACGACAGCTTCAGCTTCTGGCCTTCCACTACGCTCGAGTCCGTGCTTGGTAGCTTCGTGTACATACCATCACAAGCGCCGGTCATGAGCACGAATGTGGCTTGCAAAACCGAATTCGCTTTTAAATTCTGTTACAGGGCGCACAGTGCAACTAACCTTTGTTGTTATATGTGTAGGTATAGGAAGGCTTTGAACGTGCCGTGTGGTGACGGCAGAAAGGAAAGAATACATTTGTCACCACCCCAACTCCTCCTGCGGGTGTCGTAAGAGACGACTAAGGGATTGAAGTGTCACTGACCATATTTGATTAAAGATTGATGATGGGCAGCAGCGTCATCATAGTGGACACGTTACTGCGATCGCCAATCCGCTTGCCCAGCGTGGCGATTATGAGCATTTACCCCCTAATGCGTCTATACGCATAGTTAATAGGAGAGGCCTACGTCCAGCAGTGGACTATCATAGGCTGATGATAATGATGACAGCGCCCATAATAATGAAATTAATACCTACTTAATGACACAACTTTCAGCTCTGTTGGTTTTTGGTCCACTTTCCATGCCAGTTTCCTGTGGTCCTTTAGACTTGAGTCGCTTGACTCGTCCAATTTTAGGAATGTGTAAACAAACCTCGTCACCCAAGACCAGCATCTTGACGACATCCTCGTCGTAGGAGGTGTGCTCCTTGTTGTAGAACCAGCGGACTGGCACGACCGGCTTGCCAGTCAGCTTGCACGTCAGCTTTCCACTACGCTGGATACAGTACTTAGCAACTTAGCACAGATCCTTGGATATGCTCTACATGACTAATTGAAGACTCACCTCTTCAATCAGACGCCCACGATGACGTTGTAAAGAGCCATGAAGCCATTAAACTAAAATACCTAGTGCAAAATATCGAGATCCGATTCGTCATGAGCACGAATGTGGCTTGCAAAACCGAATTTGCTTTTAAAGGTTCTTACAGGGCGCACAGTGCAACTCACCTTTGTTGTTGTTATAGGTATAGGAAGGCTTTGGACGGGTTTTTCTGCTGAGACGTTTAGCATCGAGGTCTTCCAAGCGACGCTTCTCAAAGTTAACAGCCTCATGAACAGAACTGCGCCATATCCCCTCTGTTGAGCAAGCTCTTCCCAACCCTCGCATGGGTTTCCACCCTCGTTTGACAACGTCCTTATATCGCAGGAACTGGCCACCCTGGAAGATCATTAAAATTAACAAACCTCGTCACCCAAGACCAGCATCTTGACGACATCCTCGTCGTAGGAGGTGTGCTCCTTGTTGTAGAACCAGCGGACTGGCACGACCGGCTTGCCAGTCAACTTGCACGACAGCTTTCCACTACGCTGGATACAGTACTTAGCAACTTAGCACAGATCCTTGGATATGCTCTACATCACCTCTTCAATCAGACGCCCACGATGACAAATGTCAATACAGAATGCGGGTTCTAAAGAGCCATGAAGCCATTAAACTAAAAGACCTACCCCTTTATTCATAAACGTTTGCTAACGTATCTCGATATTTTGCACTAACCCCCTTATCCGCTGCGCGGATCAAGATCAAGTGCGGGTAGTTCGAAAAACCCGCGCAGCTCGAAGGTGTTAATACATTCTCTCGCCAGTCTGCCTGCGACCACGGGTGTAACGTCATGCCCGAAACGTCAGGATATAATTAAACGCAAGTTGACGCGATGAAGACCCATTTGTCTTTAAAATATGAGTGATAATCGTGAAAGTTTAAATAAATATAAAGGAGAGTTGGTCGTCCATCAATGCGATGGATCGAGAAATCAGGATTGCGGGTCGATCTTAGGCTAGATTGGCACAGAGCCAGAATCATTGGTCTCTAAAAGAGGCTTTTGCTCAGCAATGGGTAATAACAGTGATGATCATTCTGTTAACAAACCTCGTCACCCAAGACCAGCATCTTGACGACATCCTCGTCGTAGGAGGTGTGCTCCTTGTTGTAGAACCACCGCACTGGCACGACCGGCTTGCCAGTCAGCTTGCACGTCAGCTTTCCACTACGCTGGATACAGTACTTAGCTACTTAGCACAGATCCTTGGATATGCTCTACATGCCCTCTTCAATCAGACGCCCACGATGACAAATGCCAATACAGAATGCGGGTTGTAAAGAGCCATGAAGCCATTAAACTAAAAGACCTAGTGCAAAATATCGAGATCTGATGCCAGATATCGGGGTTATTTTCAAACTAGTGGAATTGGGCGGGATATATCGCAAGCCAGTGATGGAAGGACCTAAGTTCTCACGGATTGGCCAAATTCCAGAAAAAGGGTCAAGTCAAGAAAAAATCACCAATTATCACCATAGGGGAGGGGGTCATCGGACAAATCACGTGTAATTTTTTGTTACTATGCGCTGAATAACATTATAGCTAGTGAAAAAATATAAATACTGTATAATCTATACTTTTTTAGAACATAACCAGATGTCAAATCCTGAACTGAGTTTTAAACTTTTCACGGACATTTACCTCGTAGTTGGCATAAAAGTTTTTTCCCATCACGTGTGCTTAAAAAAAAACGTAAATTGAAATATTATTAAAAGGACTAAGTTGGCAATAAATTACACGTCATATTGGCCTGAAAATATCACCAAGTATCACCATGGGGGATGGGGGGGTCTAAAATAGGCCAAAATCGTATGACGTGACGGACAAGCCCTTATATCGCAGGAACTGGCCACCCTGGATGATCATTAAAATTAACAAACCTCGTCACCCAAGACCAGCATCTTGACGACATCCTCGTCGTAGGAGGTGTGCTCCTTGTTGTAGAACCAGCGGACTGGCACGACCGGCTTGCCAGTCAGCTTGCACGTCAGCTTTCCACTACGCTGGATACAGTACTTAGCAACTTAGCACAGATCCTTGGATATGCTCTACATCGCCTCTTCAATCAGACGCCCACGATGACAAATGCCGATACAGAATGCGGGTTGTAAAGAACCATGAAGCCATTAAACTAAAAGACCTACCCCTTTATTCATAAACGTTTGCTAACGTATCTCGATATTTTGCACTAACCCCCTTATCCGCTGCGCGGATCAAGATCAAGTGCGGGTAGTTCGAAAAACCCGCGCAGCTCGAAGGTGTTGATACATTCTCTCGCCAGTCTGCCTGCGACCACGGGTGTAACGTCATGCCCGAAACGTCAGGATATAATTAAACGGAAGTTTACGCGATTAAGAACCATTTGTCTTTAAAATATGAGTGATAATCGTGAAAGTTTAAATGAATATAAAGGAGAGTTGGTCGTCCATCAATGCGATGGATCGAGAAATCAGGATTGCGGGTCGATCTTAGGCTAGATTGGCACAGAGCTAGAATCATTGGTCTCTAAGAGAGGCTTATGCTCAGCAGTGGGTAATATCAGCGATGATCATTCTGTTAACAAACCTCGTCACCCAAGACCAGCATCTTGACGACATCCTCGTCGTAGGAGGTGTGCTCCTTGTTGTAGAACCAGCGGACTGGCACGACCGGCTTGCCAGTCAGCTTGCACGTCAGCTTTCCACTACGCTGGACACAGTACTTAGCAACTTAGCACAGATCCTTGGATAGTCTACATGACTAATTGAAGACTCACCTCTTCAATCAGACGCCCACGATGACATGTGCCGATACAAAATGCGGGTTGTAAAGAGCCATGAAGCCATTAATCTAAAAGACCTAGTGCAAAATATCGAGATCCGATGCCAGATATCGGGGTTATTTTGAAACTAGTGGTTGGGCGGGACATGAGCACGAATGTGGCTTGCAAAACCGAATTTGCTTTTAAAGGTTCTGTTACAGGGCGCACAGTGCAACTCACTTTTGTTGTTGTTATAAGTATAGGAAGGCTTTGGACGAGTTTTTCTGCTGAGACGTTTAACATCGAGGTCTTCCAAGCGACGCTTCTCAAAGTTAACAGCCTCATGAACAGAACTGCGCCATAACTCCCTCTGTTGAGTAAGCTCTTCCCAACCCTCGCATAGGTTTCCACCCTCGTTTGACAATGTCCTTATATCGCAAGAACTGGCCATCCTGGAAGATCATTAAAATTAACAAACCTCGTCACCCAAGACCAGCATCTTGACGACATCCTCGTCGTAGGAGGTGTGCTCCTTGTTGTAGAACCAGCGGACTGGCACGACCGGCTTGCCAGTCAGCTTACACGACAGCTTCAGTTTCTGGCCTTCCACTAAGCTCGAGTCTCAAAGTTAACAACAGCCTCATGAACATACCTGGGATAACTGGGGGCAAGTTATAGGGATTTGATATCAATTAAAAAGATGTCGATATAATTATAATATGATATTTACAGTACAGAGGTTCGATGTCATAATTATCTGATATCGGGCCTCTTCAGATAGTAAAAACTAGTATGCAGATGTCATTTTAATCAAAGTGTCAATTTAAATATTGATATTTTAATATTAATTGTATATCTTGAAAACTATTTTAAAATAAACGTGTAACTACCCGTTTAAAGTTATTTTTTATTTTAATTAAAGTTAGTACCTAATATTTATTTATGCCGAATGACATTTTGATGTTGTCATTCACAGTAACATCGATATATTTTTAGTCGATAAAATATTTTGCTACATCACTTTCGTATAAATGCCCCGAGTTATCCCAGGTATGTTAATGACACAACTTTCAGCTCTGTTGGTTTTTCTCCACTTTCCATACGACTTTGCCCATGGTCCTTTAAACTTAAGAATCGCTGGACTCGTCCAATTTTGTGTAAATAATAAATGTGTAAACAAACCTCGTCACCCAAGACCAGCATCTTGACGACATCCTCGTCGTAGGAGGTGTGCTCCTTGTTGTAGAACCAGCGGACTGGCACGACCGGCTTGCCAGTCAGCTTGCACGTCAGTTTCAACTTCTGCCCTTCTACTACGCTCGAGTCGGTGCTTGGCAGCTTCGTGTAAAGGCGGCCCTGGGAATAAAGACGGTTATCACATATACTTGTGAACGTTATTCACCGCTGTGATTTTTCTATCGAGCGTGCCCGTGTCCAATACAAAATTACACCACACAGATCAGAACTAGCATTTGAATGAGAAATTTTTGTAGGTACATTATAAAAATCACAAATCAGACCTTCGTTTCATTAATCAGCAAGGATCGGATAAACGCCCGTCATTCTGAAAACATAACCCTGTTCCGTACAGTAGAGACTTCTTTATCTTATGATATTAACATATTTTATTTTATAACAAGTCTTTTCTGGTGCAAAGGTTATCCATGGCTATCCAGCGTGGAAATGCTGCCAGCGTTATGGGTACTTTTGCACCGGAAACGGCAAGGGACGGGGTTGTAATGTGATAAGTGATAAGCTGTGTGTGTGCATTTATAATGTTAATTTAATTTTAGTAATTTTTGTAATTTCTAAGTTATAATTTTTTGTAGTTGTAATAGAGTATAAAATTGCAAATATTATTATATTTTCAAAATGTATTTATTTTTAGTAAAATTCGATGGTTAATAAGATATTTTATAAATAAAGTACCTAATATTCATTTTATAACATATTTTTTTCAAAACAATAACACAAAGTATTTATTTAGGAGATCCCAACTCTTTCTGTCTTGTACACATCATGATTGTAACGAATAAACGATTTAAAATTTTTGATATTTAATTATTATTAGCGACCAATTTCATAAATTCATAATTGTGGTGTGTACAAGTAAGATGGAATTGGGATGTCTTAAATAGATACCTTGTGATAGAGTAATTTAAAAAAATCTTATACAATAAAATATATTAACATTATAAGATAAGGAAGTCTCTACTGTACGGAACAGGGTTATGTTTTCAAAATGACGGGCGTTTGTCCGATCCTTGCTGATCAGACTCCGACGAGGTGAGCTGGATATTGATTGTCTGATATATCAAACATCGCGATTTAGATCCTGAACTGCATCGCATTAGTAGCTCGTGGTCCCTGGTCTTTCATCCATTATAGCCATGCCATGACCAACCTAGAAGTACCAGCACAATTGCTCCCTTTTAAGCCAACAGCAGATCATGTAATCCTGGATGGTCTTTTGGATGACTCAACTACAGTTCTTCATCCAAGATATCCAAGTCCTACCTTGATTTACAAAGGCAGCTACTCCCCTTCCAGCTTCCCCTAATTTTCCTAGATGGTCTTTGATCGAGATTTTCCTTCACCCAAGATAACCATGACCTTTTTTTTAGACGCAAGGGAGAAATGCTGTCATGCATCGTAACCCCCAGGCCGGGGAAGCCCATTGGGGGGTGGTATGTGGGACTCGCTCCTCCCGTCGTAACCCCTTCTGACCGTTCAGAGGGGGGGAGGAGAATACCCACTAAAAACCCCTGCGGCGTCACCCGCATTGTCGTTTATGTGGGCGCCATGGGATCGCTCTCGCATTCGACCACGAGGCCCCCCACAGAATTAAATTTGGATAGAAGAAATAAGTTCATTCATTTGTATGGCGGCCGAGCGTGTCAGATTTTGTACTGAAGTTGTTACTTGCCTATGATTTTAAATATGTCTCAGGCCCTTGAGTATTCATATTTTTTGTGTTGTTGCAATTAATATTACTTAAGGAGGCATTATTAATGTTTTTGTTCACTTCAACTTACAAAATTTGACGCCCGAAAGCTGCAAGCTGCGATTAAAGACGGACAACTCAGTGGATTTCACTGAGTTCATTTGACACGGTAAGTAGATACGTTTGCTTGATCTATGGTATATATGACATCTGTGACGCCCCCCGATGTTAACCATGACCTACCTTAAGATACCAGGACAGGGTCTCCCCTTCCAGCTTGCAGGAGTAGTTCCCGTAGTCCTCCTCGATGGTCTTCTGGATGACCAGCTTCGCGTTGTTGCTCTCCAGCTTGTAGCGGTCCTTCATCTCCTTCACTTTCGAGATGTCTGTGCCGTTCTTTTCCCTGTGAAGAGTTTAGATTTAGAGCTACCGTGGAATAAATTATTTGGACCGTATTTCTGCCTACACATTTATTAGTTTCCCAATCCTGGTGGGTACTTAGTACGTGAAATAGTACATAAATTATAACTAAGTTTTTTAGCAAATTTGTATAAATTGAAAATTATAAAAAGGTGTATCTTAAATGAACATGTTTATAATTGATATTAATAACCACCGCTATCATTAATAATTTCTTATTTGAAGATCAGCTTTTAATTCTTTTTACGATTCTTGTATCATTAGCAATTATTCTTTTATTCAATAAATTTCTTATTTATGATTGTCACTTAATTATCACTTCGTGACCAAACAAATTGACATAAAGTGACAAACATTCGGAATATTCCCCATACTGTTAAGGGAAAGTTACAGTTATAAACACTAGTTGCGAAGAGTGAAGCGAATGTGGGTATTGTGATTTTAAATGACATTTATTTAAATGTGTCAGTCACGGGAGATACTCTGCAGACCGGTATAACTCTAATGTTTGTTACATAACTACATCGTCAAATCGGTATAAATCGGTATAATTACGTCAAAGTAAATCGAAGTTTGTCTATTATAGGCATACATCCTAAATATTTATACAATACCAGTAACTCATAAGTATCGGAACATGTACGGCATAGTTTAAATTGTCACAGTCCACAAAAAATGAGTTTCGACTTAATTATTCCTAAGGGCTTGCTTAGTACCTACTTGAAACTTTTAATTCTGCTTATGTACATGTATTTTAGCGAATAAAATATCGATTTTAATGCACATGTTATTTTACCGTCGTATAAGAAGAGTGTCTCTTTTGAGTGTGCTCAAAATAATCTGAACATACCTAAAGTAACGCTGTAATAATAGAGGCCTGCTTAGATATTTATAAGCACCCTGACCGCTCCGATTTAAATGGCGACTGTACGAAAGGGCAATAAAAGCAATTTTAATTTAATAGGCCATTCAGCCCATTCAAATACCAGTAGTAAAAAGCGCCATTGACATAAATTAATGGATAGTTAGTCCGAAACGTCACTTCAGATGTATAACAGATAGCGCTTCGTCTTTATCTATAATTAAATACAATTAACACGTAGATATGATAGCATTGCAGAGGCAGTGATTATTTTACTAGGTCGCGTTGTTGTCACGGGCATTAGTACTCTAATTGTGTACGGACAGAAAACCCGAAGGATTTTCCTGTTAAACACACAATTTTCACAATGTTTTGAAACATCTGGCTCTAGTGCAAAAGAGTATAACTCGTTTGGTCATTTTGGACAACAGTGTATATGAAGGGTCCACGGAAAAAACATGTCCAGTGCTTAAAAAAATCAGGGCTAATTCACACCTTATTCTGTTAAAAGTAAGGTGGTTTTTCCTTCTGTAATTTGAATTGACCGGACCGGTCATTGTGGCAATCTTTGGGGGAGGCCTATGTTTAGCAGTGGACGTCTGATATGACTGTCTTCGGCTGATATGATGATGATGAATTTGAATTGACTAGACATGTTCTTTCCGTGGACCCTTCATATGGATGAATCAACTTTTGTCAGCCTCCGTTGCGTAGATAGACAGACACGACCAAGGAACCAATATTTATGAATTTTATGATAAATAAATAGGTAGGTACACATATAACGCTCTCGCTGGGATTCGAAACCCGAATCTGCAGCTTCGTAGGCAGGGTCACTAGTCACTACCAACTAGGCTACGGAGGCTGACGGAGAATAACCTATAATGAAATGCATTTCGATAAAAATCAAACCCGATGTACTTAATTCTTGAGTAAAACGAATAGAGTAATGACCTTGAATTAATGGTAATAAAACCTTCAATCAATAAAGAAGATTCTTAATCTTCTTAATTGTTTCATTACTGCCGCTAGTATCAAATTCATCAATATAACAGGCAGATAGAAAATAATCATGACTGGGGAACCAATATTTTTGTGATATTACATAAAGAGGTACCCAAGGATTTGAACCAGGGACCTCCAGTTTCGCAGTCCGGCGCACTACCGGCTGAGCTATCGAGGTATTTATGTGGAATGCTCCTAAATCGTTCGCGAAACTTTATTTCATGGAAAGTGTTATAAGAATAGACCGTGTGGTGACGGCAGAAAGAATACATTGGTAACCCCCCAACTCCTCGTAAGAGTCGACTAAGGGATTGAAGTATCACTGACCATTATTTGATAGAAGATCGATGATGGGCAGCAGCTACTTCATAGTGGATACATTACTGCGATCGCCAATCCGATTGCCCAGCGTGGCGATTATAAGCATTTACCTCTTAATGCGACTATACGTATAGTTAATAGGAGAGGCCTACGTCTAGCAGTGGACTTAAGATAGGCTGATGATGTATTGTGTGATGTGATGTTATAATAATTGAGAAATGTGGATCGACCTGTCAACTGTGGTTGGTGCAAATATAAAAGAAAAGGGACAGCTAACATTTATCTGACAGTTATATTAATTTTTATTCGGGGACTAAACTCCAGCCATGTAGTTTTTACGTCGGAGGCGGAAAAGGAAGCATTCTTTAAACGTTCGTGTTTGAACGGTTAATTGCAAAGTACTTAGACAAAGATAAGGAAATTCTTTATCTAAGTTTATTATCTGTCGCAGTATTTACCATTAATAAATGGCTATTTGTAGCTATAACAATATCTATTTTTTATACACGATGACATACCAGTATTCGTGGCATCTGATGGTAAAGTAAGTAAGTAGCTAGCCTAAGAATACCTGCAACACTATGCACGCAATATTAAATTGCCTTTCAAAAACGGTCCTGAATTATAGTTGACAAATGTTACCCCCTCTTCAATGCATCACGGTAATGAATTTTAATATCAACCTATAAAAACTTAAACCGCCATTTAAAAATAGTTGTGATTGGTCCGTCAAAGTTTTGATTGGCTTATAGTCTATAAACATTTGTCTAAAGATGTTGCGCCGAAATATGCGCGGTGTTAAGAAAACCGCTATGTCCTGCCCATGGCATAATTGAACAATTGTGTTTGGGGGCATTACCAGACATATTTAATAACTATAAAATATCATCATCTTTTTACTACTGCTACTTACCACACAAACGCCTACCAAGAATTTTAATGACTCTAAAATAGTATTTTGACTTATCAGACCAAAGAAGCGATGGCTAGATGTCGTGAAAGCTGACATAAGTAAAACGGGCTTACAGTAGAAATGGAAATGTAGCAGGAAAGCTGAGCACCTTTGACCTATCACTTACCAGACAAACGCCTACCGAAGAATGTTATTCTTTAATGACTCTAAAATAGTATTTTGACCTATCAGACCAAAGAAGCGAAAGCTAGATGTCGTGAAGGCTGACAGTGCAAACGGGCTTACAAGTAGAAAACGGAAATGTAGCAGGAAAGCGGAGCCTGGCAAAGGCCGGGATAACGCTAGATAGAAGTATTTTGATCTATTACTTACCAGACGAACGGCTTCCCGCTAGTATTAGGAATAGAGCACGTCAGAGACGTGTTACGGCCGACGTCATAGTACTGCTCCGCGCCGGACGGCGACCCCTCGACGGCCAGAGGTGGTACCACGTCACTCGGGGACTGCGGCAGCGGCGGTCTGGTCGTCACCGTTGAAGTAGTACCCATATTTCTCCCCGTTGAAGAAGTGCCCATATTTCTTTAGTTTCAAACGCTTCTTTAATCTGGCCACATTTTTGTAGAAGTGGTAATATTTTAGTTCTTTTCTTATAGTTTTCAGAGTCCCCGTATTTCTAACAGCCAAAAAATATGCCAAACTACGCTATTTCTACAAAAATGTGGCTAGATTAACGTCTTTTGGAATGCTCGAAGAAATTCGCCCGACATCATAGTGCCTTGTGCCGATTTTTAATTACTATAATATAGTATCATGTTTTACTACTGCTACTTACCAGACAAACGCCTACCGAAGAACGTTATTCTTTAATTACTCTAAAATAGTATTTTGACCTATCAGACCAAAGATGCGATAGCTAAATGTCGCGAAGGCTGACATAAGTGTAAACGGGCTTACAGTAGAAATGGAAATGTAGGAGGAAAGCTGAGCCTGGCAAAGGCCGGGATAACGTATAATATTTTGACCTATTACTTACCAGACGAACGGCTTCCCGCTAGTATTGGGAATAGAGCACGTCAGAGACGTGTTACGGCCGACGTCATAGTACTGCTCCGCGCCGGACGGCGACCCCTCGACGGCCAGGGGGGGTACCACGTCACTCGGGGACTGAGGCAGCGGCGGTCTGGTGGTCACCGTTGAAGTAGTACCCATATTTCTCCCCGTTGAAGAAGTGCCCATATTTCTTTAGTTTCAAACGCTTCTTTAATCTGGCCACATTTTTGTAGAAGTGGTAATATTTTAGTTCTTTTCTTAGTTTTCAGAGTCCCCGTATTTCTAACAGCCAAAAAATATGCCAATCTACGCTATTTCTACAAAAATGTGGCTAGATTAACGTCTTCTGGAATGCTCGAAGAAATTTGCCCGACATCATAGTGCCTTGTGCCGATTTTTAATTACTATAATATAGTATCATGTTTTACTACTGCTACTTACCAGACAAACGCCTACCGAAGAACGTTATTCTTTAATTACTCTAAAATAGTATTTTGACTTATCAGACCGCTAGAAAGCTAGATATCGTGAAGGCTGGCATAAGTGTAAACGGGCTTACAGTAGAAATGGAAATGTAGGAGGAAAGCTGAGCCTGGCAAAGGCCGGGATAACGCTAGGTAGAAGTATTTTGACCTATCACTTACCAGACGAACGGCTTCCCGCTAGTGTTAGGAATAGAGCACGTCAGAGACGTGTTACGGCCGACGTCATAGTACTGCTCCGCGCCGGACGGCGACCCCTCGACGGCCAGAGGGGGTATCACGTCACTCGGGGACTGTGGCAGCGGCGGTCTGGTGGTCGCCACCGTCGTCACCGCTTCTGTAGCTGCAATGTTGGATAGCGTGAGAAAGGTCTGTAGAATTCTGGGGATAAAGCGATGGCTAGATGTCATGAAGACTGACGTGAGTGTGTTGTAGAAGCCCAGGCCTACAACCGCGAAAATCGAAATTCATAAATTTCGAGGATTTTTCTCTGTCACTTAAACGAATGCGTCATTAGAGTGAGAGAGACAAGTCCTCGAAATTTACGAATCTCGTTTTTCGCGGTAGGGCCGCAGGATCGCGCAAAGTGGAGGAAATGTAGGAAAGCGGACCCGGGCCAATTTTTGGATACCTAAGCTTAGGGCGGGTTGCATAAATCTTGACAGCCTTGCCATAGAGATTACCTAACAGATTACTGTGGAACTTTTAATAGGTATAACTCAATTATATTTGGTGGGTCATGCGCGACATGTTTCGGAGAGCCTAGGTCACTATTATCAAGCACTGAGCCCGCTTCTATTGTCGATAGAGTCGATTGCAAAAAAATGACATAGTTAAAATTGTAAATTTTTAATTTGCCACTCTCTTCGACATATATCATATCACTAACTTTCGTAACACAATTGACGTTATCGTGATTTTTGTTTTGTTTAGATAAGGCTTAACTATGTACAATTTTTTTGCATCGACCCTATAGTGTCCTATTGGGCGTCGCGATAGCTCAGTGTTTTAGACATGATAACCCGAATCCGCAAAATATTTTAAAAGGTACTTTTTGTTACTGTCTTAGACACACAAAGGTCAAAGTGGCAGATAAGGACAAATGAGTGAGATATTCAGAAATAATAAGTCAACTTCGTGAATTTAGGCTTTAATTTCTGCTAAATGTGGTGTATGCGCAATTGAATCGTTATTTTTTATAAATAAAAAAGAGAAAAGGGTTTGTAGGGAAATCCTATTACCTCAATTTTTACTATTACAAATAATAAGTACATTTGTATAAAATATACACGTACTGTAAACAGACAGACAGAAAAGTAAAGAACACGATACTGTACAAAATATCTTTGTCACATTATTCAGGACAGGATACGGCTAATTCTTCTTAATTAGCCCACTAACACGTAAATCTAAATACATGTCACTGATAAATAGTATATGGCTCATACACGTCAAATAGGATTACGTCTCTCCTGTGGACATAGCAAAATTTAAAATCTATAAAATTACAAAGGACTTTGAAAATAATTAAAAAAAAAGATGTATAAAACTTTATGCGCGTAAAGTGGTACCCCTGCTAAAAGGTACTACTATGGAATTTTAGCATTATAAAATGTATAAGATTAATTCATCTTGACATGTCTTTTAATACAAATTTTAGAAACACTTTTTTTTCTATTAGTCTTGATATGAGGTCAATGAGGCTAAGTCCGGCATATTTTATTTTGAAGGAAAGTCCGTCATACGCGCCATATACTATTCAATTAGGGTCGGAGATCAGTTGGTAGGCGGACTTTCCTGATAGCCGGTCTTACCCGCATTGACCTTGTATGAAAGAAAAATCTGTAATCGTTAAAATGACTTACGTACATTAATAGTTTTTTTTTTTTATAAAAAATCATATCAAGATTACTTATCTTTTTGCTAAAAAATTAATGACAGAGAGTAATAGTATCAGTATTCATTTGATACTTATGACCTATAAATGTCTAGAGGAGAGACAACATTTATTTAAGAAACTATGTATCAACCAAATGAATACATATAGAAAGAGAAAGAGGACAACGAGGTGCATAATTAATAATGAATACGATCATATAAAGTCAAAAATCTAAATTACTAGTACTAAATACCACAGACAACAATAATAAAAAATACATCTAAGTACATAATAATATGTATAAAGGGCCTCAATTTCAGAAGTTAGCGAGGCGTACACTACCAAATTTATGATTTGTCCTTTTCTACCAAATGCATATGTCCAATTGGCAAATAAGGACGAATATCTTACTATTAGATGATAGCAGTTCCATAGACGTTTATGAGACTGATCAGTCCAAAGATATAGTTTTAAGCATCGAATTCCGATTTAAAAAGATTTTTTAGAAGGTATATTTGGGTGGATCAACTTTTTTCTGTCTGTTATTGCCATGGTTACGGTCGCCTGAGTCACGCTGGTTTTATGCAAAATTATGCTACTTAAATTATGCAACATTGTATGTACTGTCTACATGTCTGTAGCCGGACCATTAAGGAAAGGGCTTATTAACACCAGAAAAATGTATGTTTGCTTATTTTAAATAGCATAATTTCGCATAAAAATCAGCGTGACTCAGGCGACCGTAACCATGGTAATAACAGACAGAAAAAACTTCATTCAGCCATTTATCAATTATTTGCATGAAACTATTAGAGATAGTTCAGTTAAAAGGAATAATTACGGCAGAAATGATCGCACTAGTTCAAGCTAAGTTCAAATATAGTAGTTCTAATTTAATGAATTTCCTGACGTCATTCTTGGCACGCGACAAATTGACAGCAATATCCATACTATTTAGGACTGATTTCTCATTATTAGCTAATTAATAGCAGCATTGTGTCACAGAGAGGAAATGCATCCAGTATCCTCGGTACAATGCCACAATAGTGACAAAGGCCTGTTTTAGATGAGTGATGAATTGGTTAGTTGGGATAGTTTGGAATCGTGATATCCAAAACTCACTAAGTAACAAACCATCAGCAGCCTATGATAGTCCACTGCTGTGATAGTCCTCTCCTATTAACTATGCGTAAACACGTAGTAGGAGGCAAATGTCCATAATCGCCACACTGGGCAAGCGGATTGGCGATCGCAGTATGTGTCCACTATGATGACGCTGCTGCCCATTATCAATCTTTTATCAAATAGTGGTCAGTGACACTTCAATCCCTTAGTCTACTCTTACGACACCCGCAGGAGGAGTTGGGGTGGTGACAAATGTATTCTTACGGCTTAGGCATGTAACAAATACCTAATTGAAAGAAGCTCGCATCTCTGTTCCGATTCATTACTGACATACGAGGTTGCTAAGAGTAGTGACAGCTTTTACAAGTACATTTTAGAAGTAAACTAACCCATGTTATTTAATCTCTAGAAAGGAAACCACAAAAACACAAACCAATTTGAATGCTATTTTGTATGTTATATCAAGTAACGTAGAACTCAAAATTGACTACTTAGATAGTATTAGAATGTTTGTGCCACCCCACATATGGCATTTAGTCAGTATCGAATTACATAGATGGGGCATTCCACGAGAATGTCCCTTGGGTTACGAAATAATAAATATATAAATCACATCATCAGTCTCTGGGAGCCTTCAAGTATTACGTAACGCAATTTTTGAAGATTTTGACTCCCTCCCCCTGTAACGCACCGTAACGTTTTTCTGTACCTCCCCTCTGTAAACGTTCTGTATAGTTTTAATTGCCTTTGCGGTAATCGGATTCCCGTGAAACTTAACTGAAAAGGGTTGCCAATTTGGGAGTTTTGATTCGCTAGTTTTTTACTTTAAAAAAACAATGTTACGTAACGTGTTTATAAGGATACCCCCTCCCGCCCCTGTAACGCATCGCAACGTATTATGAGACCCCTCAAAATTGCGTTACGTAATACTTAAACACCCCCTCTTTCAGTTTACTGCTAGGCATAGGCCTCTCCTACAACCAATGCTCAGCGGGGGTGAGATGTCTTCATACTAAATGTCACGTGATACATGTTATTTAGTATGAAAACAGCTCACTTCCGCCGAGCATTGCCTATAACCTATATGTATTGGATGTATTAGGAGGTAATGCCCATAATTGCGAAGCTGGGCAAGCGTCCTAATGCCCTGGCCACGACATCGGTCTAAGGCGATTGGCTAAGGCGACCAGCGGCGAGCGAATTAAACAAAATCAAGACCGCTAAAGAAGCATGCCACGACAATCCGCTGTGGGCTAAATCGCGCGCGAATTTACTTGCGCCACAAAGTACCCAAATATAGAGGGTCTGTTTCATAGAAGGCTCAAATAGTTCGGAATATGTTACAATAGATGTCACTAGGAGCACGATTGACTAGTAATAGATTTAGTTTTATTTGAAATCCAGATATTTACTACCTGTTAGTGCACAGTTTTAATTAATTTAGCATCATACATCGAAAATAGTCAAAACCACCCTTTCTAGAAGAGTAAATTAGTAAATAAAAAAATTAACTATTTTTGGAATAAATTGATTTCAGCGCCATCTATTATTGCACGTACATATTTTTATGCGTTTTTCTCGATACGCGTCAAACAGTACACTACTCGAGTCTTGACAGAAATAATCTATAGATGTCGCTAAACAAAATCTTGCATATATTGATTTTAAATGTTTAAGGAGGTCTAAAAAACCGAAAAACTAATAAATACATACAAAAAAAAAGTAAAAAGTCCCTAAATCGCTAATAATAACAAAAAATACATACATTACAAGTCATATGCTAGGATTTGAACCCGTAACATAACAACTGATAACAATAAATAGCTGAGAGCCTACCGCGAAACACGTATGAAGTGTTGCCTCTCTCTCGCACTCGTGAATTCCACTATAAATGTGACAGGGAGGCAACACTTCTTTCGTTGTTCGCGGTAGGGCCTCTGATTAGGGTATATCCGAATTATATAACAGATACATTGCGGCGCGGCGTTGTCGTTTAGTTGTCAGCATTCTCTTTGCTTTACCGTAATCTGACGAGCTGGCAACAAACGAAACGAGAGCCATAGAAAATTGAAGGTAATCTGAGCATTGCATTCTGTTTCCATTCTACGCTTCAATACCAAACTCACATAGCGAAATAATAATTAAACTCTTACTAATGGCACTGTATCAATATCATTGGCAATAAATAGCTCTACTCTGTCCAACATCCAACAAACTCTGTAAGAAAAAAAGGGCTAATACTAATTTTCTCTTATTGTCTACATTTTTTGAATTTGCCATTTGTGTCCATTCTAAGATCCAAGATGGCGGGAACTTTTTTTGCAATTTTCATCATTGTACTCGTTTCTGACTAATTCGCATACATGGAATATCATTTTTGGGTCCATTCTAAGATCCAAGATGGCGGGAACTTTTTTTTTGTAATTTTCATCATTATACTCGTTTCCGACTAATTCGCATACGTGGAATACGATTTTCGGGTCCATTCTAAGATTCAAGATGGCGGGAACTTTTATTTTGCAATTTTCATCATTATACTCGTTTCCGACTAATTCGCATACGTGGAATACGATTTCCGGGTCCATTCTAAAATCCAAGATGGCGGGAACTTTTTTTTGCAATTTTCATCATTATACTCGTTTCCGACTAATTCGCATACGTGGAATACGATTTCCGGGTCCATTCTAAAATCCAAAATGGCGGGAACTTTTTTTTTGTAATTTTCATCATTATACTCGTTTCCGACTAATTCGCATACGTGGAATATCATTTTTGGGTCCATTCTAAGATCCAAGATGGCGGGAACTTTTTTTTGTAATTTTCATCATTATACTCGTTTCCGACTAATTCGCATACGTGGAATACGATTTTCGGGTCCATTCTAAGATTCAAGATGGCGGGAACTTTTATTTTGCAATTTTCATCATTATACTCATTTCCGACTAATTCGCATACGTGGAATACGATTTCCGGGTCCATTCTAAAATCCAAGATGGCGGGAACTTTTTTTTTGCAATTTTCATCATTATACTCGTTTCCGACTAATTCGCATAAGTGGAATACGATTTTCCGAGTCCATTCTAAAATCCAAGATGGCGGGAACTTTTTTTGCAATTTTCATCATTATACCTACTTGTTTCTGACTAATTCGCATACGTGGAATATAATTTTTGGGTCCATTCTAAGATCCAAGATGGCGGGAACTTTTTTTTGCAATTTTCGTCATTATACTCGTTTCCGACTAATTCGCATACGTGGAATACGATCAAGATGGCGGGAACTTTTTTTTTGCAATTTTCATCATTATACTTTTTTCTGACTAATTCGCATACGTAGAATACGATTTTCAGGTCCATTCTAAGATCCAAGATGGCGGTAATTTTTTTTGTAATATTTGTCAATGTACTCGATTTTGATTAATTTATAAACGTGGAACCCTAATTTGGGGTTAATTTAATATCCAAGAGTTTTTTATATTTAGCATGTTCTTATGAGTAGCGGAAATGCAGTATCTATAATGAAAAAAAAACTGCACAAAAGTTCAAAAAAGGTGCCGCCATTTTGTATCTTACAATTGATGTACTTTTGGGCAGTTTTTATCATTAAAGATACTCCATTTCCAATACATATACGTAAATAGCCTTAGATCTTAAATTCGCCCTAAATTCGGGTTCCACGTTTGTAAATTAGTCGAAAACAAGTACAATGATAAAAATTACAAAAAAAAGTTCCCGCCATCTTGGATCTCAGAATGGACCCCAAAATCGTATGTGAATTAGTCAGAAACGAGTATAATGATGAAAATTGCAAGAAAAATGTTTCCCGCCATCTTGGATCTCAGAATGGACCTGGAAATCGTATTGCAAGTATGCGAATGAGGGTTTTTGATACTTTTTCTACCGCTATGGGGAGGTGAGATGGCAGCACTGAGCCGACCGTTTAACGAACTGTCAAAATAAATACGCGCATTTAATTTTCAACATATTTATAGGTTTATTTATTCTGAAAACCATTACTTTAGGCATATTGTTACCTAAAATAAATAAATAAAATAGTTCCAAGTCAATTCTCATGAAATTAACAAAGTTAAAGTAATTATTTTTAATACCAGTGACTTTGCGCGCCTGTTTTATAGCTCCGTCTTCAGTTCGATGACCGTGTAAT
>JALPQI010010426.1:0-38952 GCA_025490895.1 Thaumatotibia leucotreta
TAAGGAAATCAAAAATTTTGGTTGGTTTGGAGCCCTCCACAATTTGGCGCCCCGGGAAAAATATAGGTACCAAACTAGTATTTTCTGAATTTACGCATAATAATTTTTCTTTGTGTATAAATTATGCACAAGGAAATCAAAATAAATTGCTGATTTGGCGCCCGCCCTGCGTAATTTGACACCCGGGGAAAATGTAAATTGCCATACTTCTAGCATTTTTTTTAATGTATCATTTATGCAAAAGGAAATAAAAAAATCTTGGCCGATTTGGCGCCCCCTTCTCATAGTTTACGCATACATATTTTTTGATTTATTTATGTATAAATTATGCACAAGGAAATCAAAAATTTCGCTTGTTTTGGTGCCCCTCCTACAGCTTGGTAAAAAAAGAGTAGAAATTAAAAAAGTAGCAACATCGTAGTGTCGTCCCTTTCAAATCAATATGCGTGAGAAAACGGGGACGATACTACAATGTTGCCACTTTTTAATTTCTACTCTTTTTTTGCCAGGCTGTAATTTGGCGCCCAGGGAAAAATGTACCAATCTAGCATTATTTAATTTACGCATGAAGATTTTCTTTATGTGTAAGTTATGCAAAAGGAAATCAAAATAAATTGCTAATTTGGCGCCCCGCTTTGACGCCCGGGAAAAAATACCAATGTAGAATTTTATGAATTTACATTTTTTTTAATGTACAAATAGGTACCTAATGCAAAAGGCGATCAAAAATCTTGGCCGATTTCGCGTCCCCTCTATACATATTTACAATAAATATTTTTGATTTATTTATGTATAAATTATGCAAAGGAAATCAAAAATTTTGACTTGTTTGGTGCCCCTCCTAATTTGGCGCCCAGGGAAAATGTACCAATCTAGCATTTTTTTAATTTACACATGAAGATGAAGTTATGCAAAAGGAAATCAAAATAAATTGATGATTTGGCACCCCGCTTAATTTGACGCCCGGAAAACGTGCCAATCTAGCATTTTATGAATTAAATTTTTTTATTGTATAAATTATGCAAAAGGCAATCAAAAATCTTGGCTGATTTGGCGCCCCTTCTGATAGATAACGCATACAGATTTTCGATTTTTTAACATAGGTATAATAATTTATGCAAAAGGAAATTAAAAATGTTGGGCGATTTGGCGCCCCCTCTAATTTGGCGCCCGGGGCACGAGCCCCCCCTGCCCCCCCCCTAGATACGCCACTGATCACATCACATACATCTATCTCACATTTTTCTCTTCTATCATTTGACAGGTGCTTCTTAGTCAACTTTAGGATAAATTATTTGCTTTTCTCTTTTTACAAGCTTTTAGAATTTAGTTTCAACTTAGTTTTCAGTTCCGTTGTCTACAGTGTGTGGCCTTTAACACGGGAGAAAAATGAAATGAGTGACTCCTTAGACTATCGGCAATAATCCTGTAAAGGTCCCGGTGTTTCAAAGTGGTTAAGTTCGGAGATATTGTCATTCAAAGCAATGGACCTTTAGTACTGGATCTTGGCATCACGATGTCGTAGCTTGTCAGTCGAAAGACATCATGATAGTATACCAGGTACGAAGTCATAACAATAATTTTGTTTGCATTTTTACACTAATTTGATACGGTTTTAAAAAAAAAATTGTACATTTTTCAATGATTCAAAAATGATAAGTTATTGGTAACTTTTAATTCAAGTAAATGAACCCATAATAATGAAAAATACATGAACAAAAAATTCAAAAAAAAAGTTTTTTTTTTTTAATTACAATATGTGGAAATGATTGTCGATCAGCTTATTAATGCACCGTTTAAATTTTCACCCCGGTTGTAGGCCACACACTGTATAATCGAATCTTGAAAGTTAAATTTGAACCATTTCCCGATTTTAGATTGAGCTGTTTAAATTTGATGACAATGCAATATTATTATGACAAAGAGCTGATCTGATGGTGGAACCGGAAGGTAGCCATAGGAACTTTGTGATGAAACAACCAAACCCCTTGAATTTGATTTAGTATGGAGTAGGTGTCGCTAGAAATTTCTTAACAAAACATTCTGTCAATTTCCGAGAGGGACGAGGTAGCACACATATAAACGATCTAACTACAAATGCATTTTTTCTTCTCGTTACTACTTACGCACACTTAAACAATACCACAACACATAGGTAAGTTAACTTATCACACTTATATACAGTAAAATATATGCCGACACAATTTTAAACTATCGACGTAGGTGTAATCGAACTGATTAATAGGGGTCCCCTTTAATATGCCGAATATTAATAGTCCTAATATGAATTCGCATAACGGATTTGGCATAAATAATTAAGCATAATATTGAATAGGCAAAATAATAAAATTCCATAATGCTTAATACGCATATTACTGATTATGCATAATTGAAATATGCATAACATTATTAAATATAACTTTATTCGTCCTAATATGGATTAGCATAAACTTAGAAATCAAGCGAATGAGGCAGATCAGGGTAAAACCAAGACAGTAAGGTTTTCGTCGATATCTCCTACACATCCTAATGAACACGTCAGATACAATCAATTAAATAAAACATTAGGTATTTAATCATCAATTTTGTTAGTAAAGAAATCACATCTTGGTAGGCGCATGAGGCGCACAGTACAGAGTGTGTACCTATTTAATACGGGCGTATATTTCAATGATGCTTAAAATAGGATCTAGGGAATCTATTTACCTTAATGTACCATGATTTCTACGATTACAAAACGATAACTGTATCCCGTATAAAATACACACGCCGTATTTATGAACATTTTAAATTGCTAGGGTAAAAATGTGTGTAATAATTAAAATAATCAATATTTACTATAAAAATACAATAAGTAGGTATACTCGTACATGTATGTCAGTTAATAAAATATGTCAAGACCTAAACATTAACTGTTATACCTACATACAACGCACAAGTAAAAAAAAAAGTCTAAACTAGTTTTAAATTGGAAGCAATATACAGGATGGTCCAAACCTTGACGTCAAATTTTTTTTTTACATTCCTCACGTCATGACCTGTCAGAATGTACCCCATGTATGTTAGCCGATTTTTTGTAGTTTCGAGAAAAAATTCTTTGAGAAATTCTGGAATGAAGAAATTTATTAATTAAAAAAAACTATTGGGTTTTTAACTAGTTTCTTTTTGTAAAAGTATTACTACAAATAAAGCATTTACTGACAAAAAATTAGCGTCCTCACTTTGACACATGTAGGAAAAAAAATACCAATATCAAAATTTTACGTTAAAAACGCATCAAAATAGAATTAATGTACGTAAATAAATAAAAAATCCCAGAGATTTGTGGTAATCTAAAGACTGCCCTAGACCTTACTATTACTTTTACAAAAAGAAACTAGTTAAATAGCCCAATAGTTTTTTTATCAATAAAGGACCCCGGGCCTAAAGTATGGAAAATGTGGTTTCAGTCAAATCTTCTGAAATTTTGATATGTTATAGATTTCAGTGCCCTGAACAAAAAACTCTATGAGTGCTACCACGGTTTCCGGGTCCCTTTCCATGTTCTGCTCGATTTTGTACCAGATAACAAAGTAGTACTTAGTTCTACTACTTCGGGTCTATTTATTTAAACAATTGACATTAGTTTGAAACATTTTCGTGATAATGCTGATTAGTTAAAATCATAATACGTCTACAATGTCAACTTCATACACACGTGATTGATTTATCGTTTATAGCCAAATGTGTGATTCTATAATATACCTACTTAACATTGTAAAATATGACCTCATTCAAACATTTGAAAATATGGCGCTACTTTTAAATAGAGGACATTGCTTCGTATGTAATAATGCTGTTGGTTTTCGTGCACGGCGGCGGATACCTACCAGAAAACAACGAAGAAAACATTCAATCTGCTATTTCGTTCAGAGAATCTATGAACATCATGCCGGCTGAGTTCAACAACGAGTCCCGTGTGTGTATTAATTGTGGCCGATTGCTGAACTCAGCCGGCATTGTATGTAGACGTTTTATGTCTTAAACTAACCAGCATTATCACAAAAAAGGTTCAAACTAATGTCAATTGTTTAAATAAATTGACCCGAAGTAGAACTAAGTACTACTTTGTTATCTGGTACAAAATCGAGCAGAACATGGAAAGGGACCCGGAAACCGTGGTAGCACCCATAGAGTTTTTTGTTCAGGGCACTGAAATCTATAACATATCAAAATTTCAGAAGATTTGACTGAAACCACATTTTCCATACTTTAGGCCCGGGGTCCTTTCTTCATTCCAGAATTTCTCAAATTTTTTTTTTTCAAAAATTCATAGCTCGAAAACTACAAAAACTAACTAACATACATGGGGTATATTCTGATAGCTCATGACGTGAGGAATCTAAAAAAAATTTTTTAACGTCAAGGTTTGAACCACCCTGTATAGTATATAATAATAATCGACAGTAACTTGGCAAAAATATTAGGTATATAGTATCGGTTTCGCTACTCAATCTATGATCCGTCATTATTATTTTATCTATTATATTTCATACCTTTCATTAAGTATACCAATTAGTATTATGCTCATCCTAATTATTTCAAATCAACGTTATGATAGTTTACGTTATACGTAAATACATTATGCGTAATCGGTTATGCGAAATTATGCTTATGCCACTTAAATAGTATGCTTAACAACGCTATGCCAATTTGAAGTATGCGTAATAAATTATGCGAATTAATATAGACTCGATTAATAGGGCTTTCAAGTGTCTGAAAATTAGGCAAAAAGTGGACGAATAATACGTATATGTAAAAAAAATATACTTTGCTAGGTGGCGCTACAAAACGGCGGCACACTTTCTTGTTTGACTTTATACACATCTATTAGAAATAGTATCTATTAGAATAAAATCTTTGCTTGTATGTATTACGACTATTACCCACTCTCTGTAGTCTCGTTGTCGTCGCATGATTAAAGGATACTAGTACTTATGGTATTTGACATCGCGCAGCGATGATAACGCGCGATTATAAGTCACAATGTACATAGACCCCTATGTCTGCCATTAATCATATAGGTATGTTCTTTTACTAATAGTATCAAAAGTGTAAGGCATCTAACGAATCAGCACGTCTGCTAGAAACGAATAAATGCCGAATTCGTATAATTATCATTTTGATCTTAAGATACCTACGAATAATAGTTTATCAAATGAAAACACCATGATAAATAAATAAATAAATATCTTGGGACATCTTACACAAATCGACCTAGTCCCACGGTAAGCTCAATTAAGGCTTGTGATGTGGGTACCAGGCGACGATATATGTAATAGATAGATACATACAGATACTTAAATACATAGACAGCCAAGACCAAGGAACAAATATTTGTGATAAATAAATACACAAATAATGCCCTCGCCGGGATTCGAACCCAGAACCTCCAGCTTCGTAGGCAGGGTCACTACCAACTAGGCTACGGAGGCTGACAAGATTGTTATACCTATCCTTTATAACATTATTACCGATATAATACTTTATTACGGATATACCTTATTGTTTAATATGGACGTGCGTAATCTCAACAAAAAATGCGGGTCGAAATAATATTTATATGAATTTGCTCCATCTTGCATAATATCATCCCTGTAAGGTTTGACAACGTCATAATATTGTAACGCCGCGCAAGAGGTTTGTTTGACGCATACAATTCTGTCTTATCGAATCAAAACTATTCAAAACTTTTATTAACCAAATATAGCGCGAAATTGTGTAGGTATTGGATATAATTTTAAGGTGCGCGGACATATTTATGGAGAGGGGATAGCCGCGAGTGTCAATGTGGCTGGGGCCATTATTTAAAGGCATTTTTCTATGTAAAGCTTCGTCTATATGTATAATATTCCGTCGCTGATAGGTCCAACTAGTGTTAAGTAGCGCTTTTGAAAATGAAGCTATTGAATACGATACGACTGTTTTTTATTTAATTACTGTGAGAACACTATTATACGCAAACAAAAGTGTCCGTATCTCGACATTTTATACCTATTCTCGACATTGTATCGTAAAGAGTAACGTTCACATCACTATTTTATTTTCTCGCGTACTGCAAACTCCAAATAAGCGCAATAAATATTCAACCTTATTTACTTACAAATAAGCTTACCATTAAAGTAGGGGCATCGAAAGAAGTCGTTTTTGACAGCTCACAATAGTGTTGTGAAACGCTCGATTTTACCGTCGTAAAATTTTTTATCGGTTAAATCTTTGTATTATTCACCATAGTAACTATATCCAATCAGAAGCATAAACAGTGTCCAAAATTAAAAATCAAGGGTCAACAATTAATAGCAGTAGGTAATCGGTGTCCAATTGTAATGCCAGTTCAAATAGTATCGGAGTCTGATATACAGGGTGGGCCAATATTTTTTGCAAATAGCAACACTGTTTTTTTAACTATCAATGCTAGAGGCAGAAAAATGGCGGGAAACTAAGTATATGTCACCAAATGGGAAAACAGCGTGCTTTTTGTGTAAAGCAATTTTATAAAAATAACAGTTCCTACGTGACTGTACGACGCTTGTTTAGGGTTGAATATGGATTACGCCATATAAGTGAGTGTCCAAGTGATAGTTTGAGCAAACTGGTTCGACAATGAATATTAAGCAACCTGGACGGCCACGATCAAAAAGAAACGACGAGACCATACGTGAGGTTGAAATAGATGTAAGGAGAAATCCGGAATCATCCACGCGTAGGTAAACCTCCAGCGGCTCTAGCTATACCAAGATCTATACCTCATCCACGATATCGAGCTAGTACCAGAAATCTCAGACGGCACGTAATTGGCCAGCGATAAGAGCGATGCATGTGCATCGACTTGGTTTACATGTATGTATGTAAATTCTTTATTGTACACAAAACATAGGTAAAAATAATAATAATACACAGAACAATTAAAAACAGGTACAAAGGCGAACTTATCCCTGTAAGGGATCTCTTCCAGTTAACCTTTGAGCAAAAGAGTGAACTAAAAAATGAAACAAGAGATGGACAAACAATCATGTGTACAACGTGATTTGAATTACATCAATATAATTAAAGTATACTATGCTAAACTCGTACATATAATACACATATAGTTATAATATAAAATACATATGTTATATATACATATACTACCTATATATAACTAAAAATAACAATAAAACACTCAACCATTTCACAAACTGTCGGAGAGCCATAACTTCTTTAAACCGTTCTTGAGTGACGTTACAGACTGGGCCTGTCTGAGGGACAGCGGCAGCCCATTCCACAATTTCACAGCACGCACCAAAAAAGATCTCGAGTAAGTACGTGACTTATTACATGGTAAAGCAAGAGTGAGGTTAACACTTGATCGCAAGCGGTGATTACTAACGTCGGCTAAATAATGGAATCTTTCAGAAAGGTAAGGAGGCGAAGAAGGATTGAAAAGTACGTTAAAAAGTAAGGACAGGATATGTACATCTCTGCGACGGCGGATCGGAAGCCAGCCAAGTTGAGAACGAAATGCAGAAACATGATCGAATTTACGCAAGCCAAAAATATATCTGATGCACACATTCTGCAAACGCTCGAGCTTATCGAGCAGCTCCTCCCTCAGGTCCAGGAAAGCAATATCTCTATAATCAAGAAGTGGAAGCAATAGAGACTGCGCAAGGGTAATTTTCGTTTGATGTGGGAGAAAATTTTGTAGACGTCTCAAGGAATGAAGAGACGCAAACACCTTTCGGCTAATATCCGCCACATGGGGTGTCCAGGAAAGCGTCTGGTCCAAGGTAATACCCAAATTTCGCACAGTCGATGAGAAAGGTATAGGAATCCCACCAAAGTAAACATCCGGAACCGTCATGTCTGAGAGCTTATTTATGGGTCATTCTCAAAATTAGGCGTTCTCAGCCTCAACTCCGTCTTGATTTTGTACAGTATGTTTACTGCTATATTATCTATAAAATACGAATCATTTTGTTATTTACATCATATGTATACTTTTGTCCCTCATATATCTCTATTAATTCACGTTTTATAAGCCATTGTTTTTTTCACCAAGACGGAGTTGAGATTGTTGCGACGGAGTTGATATATTTTATACGGAGTTTAGAAATATGATATGGAGTTGATGGATACAGTGCTCTTAAACCTGAATGAGAATTTATATATTTGAATACTAGCGATCTGCCTCGGCTTCGCACGGGCACTATATCTACATATAAACCTTCAAATCTCATCAAAATCCGTTGCGTAGTTTTAAAGATTTAAGCGTACAAAGGGACATAGGGACATAGGGGCAGAAAAAGTGACTTTTTTAATTAATTTTTATACGAATTTTAAAAGGCATGGACGTTAACAAACATTAACAATCACTTTGTGAATAACATCCTACACGTAATAATACTTATTTTACGCTGACGCTCTTTTTGTTTTGGCATAGCGTATTTTTCGGGATTTTGCTTTATTTTAGCTCTACGCCTACGTTGAGCTTCTTTCATATACTCTACCGTAGGTTTTTTGACTTTCGGCATTCTAAGTATATGAAACAAAAAAAAATAATATTGAAGTAAGTTTAACGAAAAGCCCTAACTCCAAAAATGCTGCAAACTGTATACTACTGTAGATTAGATACTTACGTTCGTAAAATCACCCAGCGTCGCCAAACGCACCTCCGTCGCCCAACGTGTCACAGACAAGACTGAACTGGCTCGCTCAATGCAATAGTGATGTGCGTAAAATTGCAAATAGTGATGTGAAATTTTGTTTTGCTTCCAATGACGGAGTTTAGTCATAAATTCGTACGCGCGGAGAAAAAATCATATTTCTTTATACAAGCAGTTGAAATAACAATCAACGTAACAAAATGTTAATTTGTTTAATTGACTATAATAAAACAATACCTTGTGTTAGGTAATAGTAGTGGTTCCCGAGTTGCAAAGGGGTTTGTCCCAAATTTTGGAGTCTGTACGCTTGATGGAGCATGATAAAAGTAGGCTTTTATATTTTTTTATTACTAGTTCTCAAGAGATTATCTTCGAAATTACAACTGCTACAGGTAGAATAAAACGAAAACTACCCTCCAACATTTTTTTTACGCCATATATATGCAAGAATACCAAGTTATTCTACCCGACGCCCAAAAAACGTGCCCTATGAGAATGACCCTTATATAGTAAGGACTACCAATAACAATTGCTTGCGATTTCTTCGCATTAACTTTCAGACCAAAATTCCGGGCCCAGGAACGAATTAATTCTAAATCCCCGTTAATGTCATTAACTAAGCTCGTTAATTCTTCTATACTAGCCGCTGAATATATTTGCAGGTCATCCGCATATAAGTGGTAGGACGACTTAAGTGACCTGGTGATCCCATTAATAAAAATTGAGAAAAGGAGCGGAGAAAGAACCCCACCCTGCGGAACGCCAGCGGAGAGTTCACACCAGTCGGAAAACTTGTCGTCAACCCTCACGTCATGGCGGCGAAAGTTCAGTCAACATTTGTCATTGTACGGTGCGGACGTGTTTAGAGCTCTCATCCCATTTGTTACTTGTTCTAATTTATGACTCGGCTTGTTTACTGGACTTTCTTCTTCTTACTTTGAGACTCGGCTTGTATACTGGACTGTTACGTGCTTACTTTTGACTCGGCTTGTATGCTGGACTGTTTCGTGCCTACTTGTTAACTATACTTTTAGTTTTTTACTTTTTAATTTATTTACATAGAATTCTAATATTAGTTCCAATGTTTTTATGTATTAATAACATTACACAACACATAATAATTACAGACATTTTTTTTACTTTGGAACACTATCTATAATCATTAATCACTCACTATAATAGAATCACTATAATAGTGTCTATTCAAGAAATTGTAGTTTCGTATCGTATCGGATTCAATTTGGAAACTAATTGCTAAGGAAAAAAATAATGATAGAATAAAAAATAATCCGAGAGACGGCATGTAAGCCGAGGCCGACAGCAAGGTGCAAATGTTGACGCCCACTGCCCTCTTTTGTCCCTTTCATTTGCATACAAAAGTGCGAAAGAGAGGTCCCTATACTAGCTCGCTATCGTGGATCAGGTATAGTCTCCGGCGAATTTTACATCTGGACCTCAAACTGCACCCATACAAGCTTCCAATGAGTTAGATATGAAATCAGCTATGCTATTCTCTTGTTGACACATTCGACGCTGCGTTCGTCAACGAGCTCGATGTCGAGACAGCCTTGTCTAAAATCCTAGCTGTTTGATTTGACATTAGGAATCGAGGCTGTGAGCGAGGTTTTGGGCGAGTTCGTCGCTGTTTTTCGTTAGAGAATACGAAGTTCATACATTAAACGTCAAACTTTCGACGCAATGTAGTTCCAGCTCACGCCGCATTCGTCGCCGAGCACTAGTGTCGTTTAAAGTACATTAGTGAATACCATTTTTAGGCACTGGTCTCACCGCGGGCTACTAAGCTATGAACTATCGGCTATAAACACGAACAAAAGATACGCACTCCCGTGTAAATAAAAGAGACACGGTTCATAGCTTAGTAGATCGCGGTGAGACCAGTGCCTATGGCTCGACGCTGCCGCAGCACTGACACAGCGCTGACAGCAAGGCGGTTTCCTTAGTGAATAACACTGCAGAACATTTCGTGCCCCATACATACGCCACATACGCCACGACTTGATGACAAGCCACACAATTCAAAATAAAATGCAATTTCATAAATTAAATACGTAAAAAAGTAGTTTGTGACCACTCCTCTCCCTTAGATACCTTTGGCGATGTGTACGTCCAGATATTTTTACCTCGTTGGGTTCAGAATTTAATGTAAAACAGCTGCTCATAAATATTTATGAAAACTGGATCTCGGATATTATTGGCTTTTCAATTGTGAAGAATTTATTGAAAAGTAACTCTGCTCAGAAGTATCTGAGGACCTTCGCCGTTACGATATATCTGACGGCGACTGTACCTGAGCTATGGCTATCGGCATCGAAAATTATGAAATATGATTAGTTTTAACAATTAATCAATTAGTGGCATAACGAATCCGCTAATTATTCAAAACAAACGAATAATATTGTCAATATGATTGTCATTTATAATTTCCAAAACCAAGGTTAAGGCGAGGTAATAGTAGAATTCCCGTTTGTTTCTTTCAGTTTTCTTAATAATACTACTTACTTATGATGTAAAACTTACATATGTTACATTTGAGAACTTGATCTATCGCGCATTGATTCGTATTAGGTACTTAAATAAACTTCGCCCTATAGAAAACTACCCCAAACATAGGTCTAATCTCTGCATGAAAACGCATTTAGCCACGAAACAACATAACATTACCAAGAAAAAAATATATCAGAAGAAACGTCAAAGTCTGTGTCAAAGGTTTTCGAGATGAAATCATTAATATTGTAAGAATTATATTTCATCATACAAAATAATGTGAAATTGTGCTCCCGGATCGTACTTGCTGTCATCTTTCAGTCCCAATTGGGACCTGTCGGAGGGAGGACGTACGTCAATTTTACGCACCGTTGTCGTATGGTTGTCGTCAACCAAACTATCTTTAAAATTGATGTGATAACACACCAAAAAAAGTAATCGTCACTAACGCTTCGCAGAATTAATAAAATTACATAACATACTAAATTAGTAGAATTACGTTATTCCATATATCAAACCAAAATAATAATAAACATATTACTAGTACGGTCAAATCGTACATAATTTTACCCTAAACTCGCAAATCAAGTATCTAGTATCGCTGCATGTTTGGTATGTTGTTTAGACACCATAGGACAGTATAAAACCATATTTTGCAAGCAAAAAAAAGTTGTGCTAGCTGGGTAGTACGTGAAAAACTGCGAAATTTACGGCCATTATTTGGTTTCTGATTTTTATTTAAAAAACCTTACGTTTCTTGATATCATATGTAAATAATCGTTTAAAGACTAATAAATTTCCAACAAGTTGAGCTAACATGCATTACCGTAGGTCTTATAGTTTCAGAGATTCGAGACTTTAAAAAGTACCCCTTTTTGTAAACTAGATAAAATATAGTTTTCGACTTAATATCGCCTCACCTAATTATGCTACGAAAAACATGCAATAATGACCTTATAGCGCACTTAATATTCTTTAATTTAAGGGTAAAATTAGGTCAGTGAACTTTGTAGTTGAAAGTATAAACCCGAAATTCCAAAAGCCCGCTATCTAAGTTTTTCATACAAATCGCAAGTCGAGTTGCAAGGCTGCAATTTTGGTATATTATAAAGGCTGTAGGTACTTACCTACTACTCACCGTGTTACCAGCAGGAAACCTTTACCTCACCACAAATACCACAATACCTTAATTACCAACAACCAGATTACCGATTGATCAGATCGTCCAGCAAGAAACAAGGATTGATTGATTGGTCACAGAAACAAGAAGTTGCTCTAAGAAGAGCAGTTTGCGTTGCACTGAAAAGTGCAGTTCGGCTGTCCTGAAAAGGACAATGAAATAGCAGGAACTTCGACGTGCAGCACACAGCGCAGCGGACGGAGACAAGTTCACGACGAGCACGATGAAACACACGCGGAGCAGCGGGCGCGGCGACATGTTGCTATCTCGGCGATCGGCGGCGAAATGAAATGGCCGACCGCGATCGCGGATTTTGTATTTATAGGTACGCGCGATAGCGCGCGCGTCTGTGATTTGCGCTGTAATCTCGCGATGCCAATTACACGTATCGTCACAAGTTGGTACATCAAATTGTGTAATATTAATGAGTAACATTTGTAAATAAAATCATTCGAACCAGAATCAGGAAGCAATTACTTCTTTCATTATACCCTATCAAGTATCACCTAAAGTGGTGACCACCGACTGAACCCTGAAGAAGAAAGAAGCCTACAAGATGTCTCCCATCAACGGTGTGACCGAAGAACAGCTGACGCCTCAGGATGCAGCTTCGCCGCCTACCGTGACTACTGTCGCACACACGCTATCTCACGACGTGGCAGCCATCTCCCTGGCGCTACGCGTTCCACCCTTCTGGAGAGATCAGCCCGTACTCTGGTTCTGCAGCTTCGAAGCAGCCACGGCAGAGCTGAAGAGGAGCCAGGCTCAGCTGGCACAGATGGTGATAGCACAGCTGGACAAACAAGACATACAGAATATCAGCGACCTCATATACTCGCCACCAGCCGACAACTATTACACTGCCATCAAGAACAGGCTCATCTCAGTGTATGAAGAATCGGACAGCTCACAGACGAAGAAACTCCTGTCGCAAGTCGAGCTCGGAGAGCAGAAACCCAGCCAACTATTGCGACGGATGCAGACCCTCAACAAAGAAAAGTTCCCTGATACGACGATACAGATGATGTGGCTCGACCACCTGCCTCCCCACGTTCGCTACGTGCTGACCGTCAGCGAAGCATTCAAAATCAAGACCACACTGGAAGATCTCGCGTTGTTAGCGGACAAGATGATGGAGCACATACCTACCACAGCACATCAGATTGCCGCCATCTCATCTCCAGTCGTCCCTCCACCTTCGCTACCGTCACCACAGCACCCGACCACAGCTTACCCACCAGGCCTCGATGCGCAATTTCTCATCGGCGAGATAAGAAGATTGTCACTTGAAGTCGCCGAGCTACGATCCAGACCACGTGACAACTACAATCTTCGCCACAGCCGATCGCATCGCCGTTTCCCGTCACGTCCAAGAACTACTTCGCAATCGTCGCAGTCGCAAGATCGAAGCCGCAGAAGCTCACCATTGCCGTACTGCCATTACCACCGCCGATTCGGCATGGATGCACGAAATTGCACGTCACCCTGCAGCTTCAAGCCGATCCCGTCATCATCATCATCGCCGTCGGAAAACTAGATGTAACGCTGGCTGCGGCGGAAACCGGCGTTACTCACACATCACACCGCCTATTCGTGACCGACCGCACAACAAGATTAACTTTCCTCGTGGACACTGGCGCTAACATCTCCGTGCTACCCCGAACGCCCGGCACCAAAGCGCAACCACTGCCATTTCAACTCTACGCAGCGAATAACACCGTCATACCTACCTACGGAGAGAAGACGCTAGAGCTTGATTTGAAGCTACGTCGACCGTTTCGTTGGAAGTTCGTCATCGCAGCTGTATCGAAACCTATCCTCGGTGCAGATTTCCTCGACTACCATCACCTACTCGTCGACATAAGGAAGAGACGGCTAATCGACGGCAAGACGCTACTCTACACTAACGCGCAGATCTGTACTGCTAACATACCTACCGTGCGCAGTATAGACGTGCAGCAGTCGTACCACAACATCCTTGCCGATTTCCCAGGAACGACTCGGCTAACATCGATGAAGCTAAGCCCGAAACACAACGTCGAACATTTCATCGAAACGACTGGACCTCCACTGCACTGCAGACCTCGTCCAATCGCACCGCACCGCTACGAACTCGTGAAGAAAGAATTCGCCAACATGATGGAACAAGGCCTGTGCAGACCAAGCAAGAGCCCTTGGGCATCACCTCTTCACGTCGTGCCGAAGAAGAACGGTGAATTACGTGTGTGTGGCGACTACAGACGGCTTAACGCAATTACCAAGCCCGATCGTTACCCAATCCCACGCATACGTGATTTCACTTATCAACTCGCCGGCAAGCAAGTTTTCTCCACGTTGGATCTCAACCGCGCATACCAACAACTGCCAATCGCTGAAAAGGACATCGAAAAAAGTGCCATTATAACTCCATTTGGCCTTTTCGAGTTTCCACGGATGTGTCCCGGACTCAAGAATTGTGGTCAAACATTTCAACGCTTCATCCACGAAGTACTGCGCGACCTTGACTTCGTTTTCCCATTCGTCGACGATTTACTCGTTGCATCGACCGACGAAAAAACGCACGAAACTCACCTACGCGCCGTACTAACAAGACTGCAAGATTACGGCATAACCATCAACCCGTCAAAGTGCGTATTCGGCAAGCCATCAGTGAAGTTCTTAGGCTACGAAGTCAGCAAAGATGGAATTCGACCGCCTACTGAAAAAGTACAAGCAATCATCGACTACCCGAAGCCTAAGAATATCGACGAATTACGACGATTCCTCGGCATGCTGAATTTTTACCGCGAAAATATCAAGAACGCCGCACAAATTCAAGCACCGCTCTGCAAATACCTACACAACGCGAAGAAGCGAGACAAGACCGAAATTTCCTGGAACGACGAAGCCGAAGAATCTTTCAACGCGTGCAAAGTTAGCATTCAAAACGCCGCTTTGCTCGCGCACCCGTCACACGAAGCCCCAATCGCAATCTTCAGCGACGCAAGCGACAAAGCCGCTGGAGCGTCACTCAACCAGTACGTCAATAACACGTGGCAACCACTTGGCTACTTTTCGAAGAAATTCTCCGACGCCCAGACTCGCTACTCTACATTCGATCGGGAATTACTTGCCATTTACATGAGTTGCAAGCATTTTCGAAAAATGTTCGAAGGCCGAGATCTCATAATTTTCACCGACCACAAGCCGCTGACATATGCATTCACTAAGACAGCGACCAACAATGAATCACCGCGACGCACCCGACAGCTGTTGTATATCAGTGAATTCACTACCGATATACGACACGTTCCCGGAAATCAAAATGCCGCCGCCGACGCATTATCCCGCATAGAAGCTATCTCCTGCCCATCTCCGATAGACTACAAACAACTCTCAGAAGCACAAGACCGAGATAACAATAATATTCAACTACTCTCACAGCAAGACAACCTCACAATCAAACAAATCACAATTCCCGGAACTTCAATCAAACTGTACTGCGAAGCATCAACGCCGCACTTACGACCTTACGTACCCGAAGAGCATCGCCGTGCCGCCTTCAACGCCGTACACAACGTCAGCCATCCCGGAATCAAAACGTCACGAAAACTAGTCGCCGAACGCTACTTTTGGCCCGGTCTAAATGCCGACGTAGGCAAATGGGCAAAAGTATGTGTACACTGTCAACGTGCGAAGATTCAACGACACACCACAAGTCAAATTTCAAGTTTCCCGCCAACACAAAGGTTCGAGCATATACACGCCGATCTCGTCGGACCTCTACCTACTACCGCAAGCGGACATCGATACCTACTCACAATTATCGACCGAGCAACAAGATGGCCCGAAGCTGTACCGCTGTGTGAGATCACTGCCGAAGACGTCGCCAAAGCCCTGTACGAAGGTTGGATCTCCCGTTTCGGATGCCCCGCTACCATTACCACGGACCAAGGACGGCAATTCGAGAGTCGAGTTTTTGCGTCACTCACACGCTTACTCGGCATCGAAAGAACCCGTTCAACGCCGTATCATCCGCAGTCATCTGGAATCATCGAGCGCTGGCACCGAACTCTCAAGGCCGCGCTGAAAGCAAGACTACAAACGGAGAAGTCATGGATCGACACAATACCTACCGTGCTACTTGGAATTCGAGCCGCGCTACGAACGGACACCGGTGTAAGCGCAGCCTTACTAACTTATGGCTGTACTGTACGATTACCCGGTGATTTCGTAATACCTACGCGCGATGACGTCATCATGGACTCCGATTTCGTCGAAAACTTACGATCGACAATACGCAAGTTAACTCCGACACCGAACATCCCGCAACACGGTACAAGATCAATATTTGTGCATCGCGATCTACAAACCTGCGAACAAGTATTCGTACGAGTCGACGCCGTAAAGAAGCCGCTACAAGCACCTTACGACGGACCCTACCGAGTGCTACATCGCAACGATAAAGTGTTCACTCTGCAGCTACCTAATCGCCAGATGAACATCTCGATCGACCGTCTAAAGCCTGCCTACACCATCGCCGACACCGAGCAAGACATACCTATAGCTACAAGTTCAACGACCGCGCCGAACACACCTACAACTACGATACCTACAGTTACCGCGCCGAGCGTAACTTCGCAAGCAATACCTACCGCTACAACGCCGAACGCAACTTCGCAAAATATGTCACCTGCATCACACAACAACAAGCATCAGAATATTCCCAGCATATTGAAACGAAGCCAGGACTCCAATGCAACTTCACCCACTCAATATACGAAAATGCATATTAAAAAAAAAATATTTGGGCATAGGACGTAAAAAACGGACTTTTTTTTAGTTTTTGACGTTTAACTAAAAATCTATTATCTTTTTGATATTGATTGCTATAAAACTAAGAAAGAACATTAAATTTGAAAGGATTTGAGCTACGTTGCATCACCGTAAGTTATATATATTTTGAGATACGACATTTCATAAAGTGCCCTTTTATCAAAACATAAACAAATTTTAGGGTACGTTAAAGCTATTCACTAAATATTGGCAAAACGTTCGCGCTAAGAAAAAAAGTAATTGTAGATAATTATACTATTATTCTAAGTGGCATGCCATTTGATTGTGCAGTATATCATCCTTATTAAGCTACGAGAATAAAATTTTCACGGGCGCTTGTATGCAAATATTTTAATGTATGAAAAAACTTATGAGGTATTTTTTAAATAAATGTATTGTTTATTTAGAAGGTACGTGATAGGTACATTATTTTTTACTAACATTCATATTTTGAAGTGACGGATTTGGCTGGTTTCGGGCGGAGCCCTGCTACGGAGTACACTCTTCATCCGGGCCACATATAATGACCAATACTGCGACCATATAAAACACGGACGCCTAACGCCAGCTCTAAAATGCCCCCAAAACCAATTGTTCAATTGTGCCAAGATAGGCGGGACATAGCGCTTTTCGTGACACCGCGCATATTTCGGCGCAACATCTTTGAAAAATATTTATTGAATATCGCCAATCAAAACTTTGATGGACCAATCACAGCTATTTATAAATGGCGGTTGAAGTTTTTATAGGTTGACATTCTAATTCATTGCCGTGGTTCATTCTAATTAATTGAACAGGGGGTGACACTTGTCAACTAAAATTCAGGACCGTATTTGAAAGGCAATTTAGTATGACGTGCGGCTTCCATGTTTTATTTGTTCGTAGGAAAAATGCCAGAACAAAACTTATTACACTATTGCTGTCTTGATTTCTACGTGTGTTCTTAAATAACTATAGTGACTTAATCACAATTGTGTACGCCCCACGTTTTTATTGCAGTTTGGTAAAAGTTTCCGATTAGGTAACGCTTAATCCGCTGACATAGAGGCTAAATGTGGCTTTCAGCATCCGACTTGGGAAGACTACAGTGATAATAGCTTCATGTGACTAATCTAAAGAAAGTAGCATCTACGGTTAGTTACAGCAAATTTTTATTTTCTATAGTTTATGGTGCAATAAAAACGGTTTAACTTAAAACTTTTTTACTTATTTTATTTAAGCTGCGGTCTGGTCGCACCTTAACGCAGCTAGCACAATTTTTTTTTGCTTGCAAAATGTGGTTTTATACTGCCCTATGGTGTCTAAATAACATACCAAAAATACAGCTTTACTACATGTTTTGCGAGTTTAATGTACGATTTGACCGTACTATACACAGTACAGATAAAAACAGTAGGATGACTACTGGTGATAAGACCATGACATATTTTGACATGACGAAAATAGTAAAATAATTAAGAATGGTACCTCTCTATTAAAAATAGGATTTTATGTCCATAATGGTTCGTTATCATCCAATAAAATTTTAAAAATACAATTTAGTTTGGAACTCGAATTATTTTATGAAATGTTTTGCAAGTAGTCACAGCATTTTGTGCTAATCTCTGAAATCGAATCAGATACCGTAAAATGCCAACCTACATTGCCAACCTGTCACAAGTTTGCCTGCTAAGGAAAAACGTACTTTTCTACTAAATCGTTATCTATTTTTTACTTCTAAAAATGGTAAATGATGTAGAATCTATCTGGCTACCGACTTCAATTTATAATTTCACAGAAACAGGTAGTTTTGAAGTAATCCGGTGTCAATGCTTGGAACACAGCAACGTGTTTTTGTGGTATGCTCAAAATTTTTGTTACTACTGGTAAAATGTTTGTGATAGCCGCTTGCGAAGTACTGATATGGAAAGTAACAATGCTTTCTTCGATTATTTTCCCATGTTTTCATGTAAACATGCTCATTTGAGGCGAGAATGACGAGAGGCAATGTTGGGAATGGTTTCTTTGAATATACATGTCCCAAAATTGCCTGGCCTACGGTTTTCACAGTTCAGAAGATTTGTTTTGTTAATATAGTCCGCGGAAGCAGCAACAGCATGCTAAGAACGTTGGCAGAGCGCCTTGACTGCCCGTTTACAAAATACTGGGTCGATGTAGTGTTGGGGAGGGCTAAATAATAGTTTTTAGATTTGTTGTTGTTGTTGTGATTTTTCTTAGAATTAAGTACCCATATGTATTGTACTAACATAGTTTATAATGTATTAATTTTAAGTCTACTAATAAAATATGGATTTATAATGGTCCGAATTAAACAGTTTTTATTTTTTATTTTTATTTATAAAGCAAAAATGTAAAAAAATAGTACTATAAATCTATCACAGAAGGGCTTATAGATACTTACCATTTGTATTTCAATGAACAATACTTAAAAATTACCAATTTTTTATTTCGTCTTAATACTCTTGTCTCTTTTATTTGGCATTAGCTCTCCTTGAAAGGGTGTATGGAAATGTCGTAGAACACGTTACAAGTTTGCCTACGTCGTAAAAATATAATTAAGTAGTTATTATGTATTTTCTATTGGCACCTTGGCTTTGATGTACATACTTGCTACGGCTTTACAAATGGTTCCCATTTTTAAATACTCTTTTTGGCTACAACTTTGACTGCAACTTTATTAATTTATTTATTTGCCATTAACTGTGGTGTACAATGGTGTTGATACATAATAATTATAGCGCTAAACACATTTAGGCTTTAAAAAGCCATGCAAATTATGTTATTAAAAGTCTAAAATTAATTAATATTATTTAAACATGCATAATTATTTTAAAATCAATTAATTATATTAATTAAATTACAAACGTGAACTATTATAAATTACAAACATTAAAGCGAATCATCTAGAAATTCTTTCACACTATAGTAACACTTATCAACAAGATAAGAATTCAGTTGATTTTTAAATTTATTGAGTGGTAGATGTTTGAACTCATTAGGTAGTTTGTTAAATATTTTGACACACATAGCGTAACAATTTTTGTTTTCATAACTGTGTTCATACTTGGGAGCACCAGCCTGTCAGGATATCTTGTATTAAAGTGCGTTGTATCCTTTTTCGTGACGAACATATTGGGGTGCAATCCGTGCAATTTGACAAAAACACAAACTTCGTATATATAAATGGAGTGAACTGTTAACAATTTTAGGTTGATAAAAGAATAAACACAAGAGGTTCTACGAGGCAAATTGCAGACTGCTCTGATACATTGTTTTTGTGCTACGTGGGCTTTCTGAATACACGATGAATTCCCCCAAAGCAATAGACCATACCTTAGATTGCTTTAAATGCGTCTACAAGCCAAACTATTCGTATTTGGCGTATTTTGAATCTTTATACACCGTGTTGTTATTGATTTCCGTTAAATTAAAAGGAAGCTTATTTAGCTCAAAAATAATCAATTTCTCTAAGAAACGAGTATCTTAATTCTTACTGTCATTGAGTTATTAAAAAAATTACTTAGTTTAATGACTGAACAAGTGTATTGCAATCTTTATTACATCCTAATGCTACTTATTTTGACATGTGACGGCAGTCACCTGAGATTAACTTTTGTGTTTTTCATGAGGTTCTCTCACACTTACCATTTAATTTATTACGTAAGAAAACGAAAAAATTTTTTTATCCATTTCGTCTAAAAGCTATATTCCAGGTAGCTCCAATTAACGTACCAAGCAGCCTGTTAAAATTAACAGAATTAAAAAAAACACGATGTATGTGTGTATTTTGATCCAGATTAACTTAAAAATACAACCAAACGTGTACTTTAAGAGTTATTTAAAAAAACATACATGCAATTTCCTTGCAATATTTTTAGCATTTTACGGTATCAAAAATGTAAACAAACTATGATAATGACATGACATTATCATAGTTTGAAGTGACGTTGCAGGGGTATAGAACGTTTAATTTCGATTGTATTTTCTAAAACCTTTGTGGATTGAGTTCGCGTTTTGTGACTAGCTTTTTATTTTATTTTATTTACTTACACACTTCCAACTACCCTTACAGGTACCTACTAAACTTAAGATAATGTTTTGAGTGTAGGTGTAGATACACGAACGTCAGACTATGTTCGATACCCAAGTATCACAATAGTTAACATGGTTTTCGACATGACTTTAAAAATCATACGGCTGAGTTTTACGTTTCCTGATTACAAACATAATACCTAGAAAAATTGCTAGAATGATGTATTTAAATAATGTTTGTAAACGAATGTCACATGACTTCAATATTTAGTTTAGTCAGAGATCGATTCCAGGGTCGCGTTTTATAAAGTTACAATTTACAATTTCGCTGTTTGCCTCTCTAACGCACTCACATATTGGCTAGAAAGAGAGGCAAACAGCGAAATTGTAAATTGTAACTTTATAAAACGCGACCCAGGCTTCATCTATAGTTACAATCGTATACATTTCCATTAATAAATTAAAAAAAACCGGCCAGATGCGAGTCGGACTCACGCGCGAAGGGTTCCTTGCCATTATCAATCAGCGATCAATCAAAAAAAAAAAAGTTTATTGGTATGCTTAATATATGTTTTTATTAGTTCAAAAAATTGAGGGACTAATTTAGACTCACTTTTCTTTCTCTTGAGGGCTGATATCTCAAAAACAGTTCGCTTAAATAAAGATGTGTTTCAGAAACTTTTATATCACTTCGTGGACCTTATATAAAAAATCTTGAAAATGAGCATGTTTGTATATTTTTTTACGAAATTGTACGCCTGATACGCATTATAGGACCGCGCAGCTTTACATATGGCTTGCTAGAGCTTGCCAGATTGTAAATTAATCACTTACATTATTATTATGTTACACTGTGTCGTCTCGATTTACACTAGTCGCATCAGTTGCAGTACTGAAAATATTTTAACTATGAGTATCACAGTATCATGTCATCATTGACGGCGACTGTCACGGGTGTTAGCGGAGGCTGGATGACGCTTAAAACTAGCGTTGGAAGGTCAAAGACCATGGCCTTAAGGATAGTGAGAAACCGTTGATAAAGTGCTTCGAGAATTCCAGTTCTGCTTATAATCTAATCATCTTCAAAAAAAATTTTAACGTTTTCTCACATCTGGAAATGAATCTGGTATAATTATCACATCTGGAAATGAAAGATTACTTTATATGATTAAGTTTGTTTATTTAATAACCTCACTTCTGTGAAAGACATTTCTGTTTTATGATACCTGTTGAATTATTGGTAAAATTAAGCAGAAATTGAAATAACGAAAGCTTCTATTTATCTTCTTCTTTTTCCTTGGATTCTTTCACTTTAGGTTTGAGACTCCTTTCTCTATCCCGCGACCTGTCACGTGATCGATCGCGATCACGATCTCGCGATCGCTCACGTTCACGCTCCCGCGAGCGCTCGCGGAGCCGCGGCGAGCGGGAGCGAGACTTGTGCCGCCGGGATCGCGACCTTGATCTTTCGCGTCTGTACGATCTGAAAAAAAAAGGACGCTCAGTTATTTTATAATATGTAGATAGGTACTAGTGGCCAACCGAAGTTTTGGTTTCGACCAAAAATCTGACGAACCATTCAGCTGCACCAACAATTTCAGTCTATTTTGATTGTTGGCTTACGAGTACTCAGTAACGAGCACAAGTAAACAGTTACTCGACTTGACGATGCTTAGCATGGGTTTCGAGCTGGAAGGTCTACCACAACGAATCATATAGGTATATTTTGTAGATTGTGATTATTTGGCTTCAGCAGAGCTATAAGGTTAGCAGGTCGACGCTGCATATTTCGACTTTAAAAAAGCGTTTGATCTGGTTGACAACGACATTCTGCTACAAAAGCTAGCCAAGCTAGGTAGCGTTGAAAAGGAGGATGGTCATTTTTGTATGGACGCTGGCCTAAAAACCAATAATGACGACCCATATGTCATTTGAAATATGGGTCGTCATTTTGTCTAAAACTTTTTGTATGGCAAGAAATCTCAAATCGTTGTGTGAAAAAAGTTCATCAACATCCCATCAATAAGATTCTTTTACTGGTAGGTATATATATATAGGGCTTAAGTTCTTATACAACGGTTTTTTAACGTTTTGTTATAATAGTAGTTAATGTGACTGTACATAATGAATAGCATCACACGAGTGTTTTAATGCCTAATTATGTACAGTCGCATACACTACTTTATCTACCCACATATCATAAGCTTCCATGATGCGTTCAATAACCGCAAATTATGACCGGCATTGCAGGATTTTTCTTGGCCACTAAAAGTAATTATTAATAAAATAAAACAGAAAAGAAATGTGAAAGGTGTATAGTATCCATTACGTCGAATGCCGTTGGTGTTGATTGCGTTAGCCGTAACATGATTCTCCCTCTCCTTGACCTGCTTGTTCCCGTCATCACATGTATCCTTAATAAATCTATCTCGTCGAATACCTTCCCTACACTATGGAAGGATGCCCATATAATTCCAATTCCTAAGAAACCTAATCCTTCCTCATTCTCCGAATACCGACCTATCTCTATCCTTCCTTTTCTCTCAAAAGTACTTGAGCGCCTCGTTCACCAGCAGCTGACATCCTTCCTAAATAAAAATGATCTCCTTAATCCATTCCAGTCTGGTTTCCGTTCCGGTCATAGTACGACTACCGCTCTCATCAAGATTACTGACGACATTCGGGCTGGAATGAATGATCGGAAGCTAACGGTATTGTCATTGCTAGATTTTAGCAATGCTTTCAATACCGTTGACTTTGGCATTCTACTTGGAGTGCTGCGTCCTCTCAACATATCTCCTGCGGTAATAGATTGGTTTCGTAGCTATCTCAGTGGTCGTCGGCAGCTGATTAAGGTGGATGATTTCCGTTCTTCCTGGTGTAGCACGCAAGCCGGTGTTCCACAGGGCGGCGTGTTATCTCCATTGCTTTTCTCAGTCTTTATTAATTCTATCACTCATAATCTTTCATCTCATTATCACCTTTAAATATGCTGACGATCTTCAAATTTATGTACAGGGTGATGTTAGTAGCCTTCCGAATGTAATTGCCACGATGAATAACGACCTGATTAGTATACGTAACTGGAGCCGTAATTTCGGGCTTCGTGTAAATCCCGCTAAGACCCAAGTTATTGTAATTGGTAGTTCATCCATGATTTCCAGAGTTGACTTCGGTAACCTAGCCCCCATTTGGTTTGATGGTGTCCGTATTCCTTACTCCCACCAAGTGAAAAATCTGGGCATTATTATGGACCGAACATTATCTTGGGTACCTCAAGTGAGCGAAGTCAGTCGGAAAATGTTTGGTTCTATTAGTTATTTAAGAAGGCTCCGTAACTTTCTCCCCATTCCGACCAAAATTGCGCTCGCTCAGACCCTGCTGCATCCTATTTTGGACTATGCTGATGTTTCCTACCTCGACCTCACAGAGGATCAGCTGAGTAAACTTGAGCGTATTCAAAATATGTCTATACGATTCATATTTGGGTTACGCAAATATGATCATGTTTCCGAGTTTCGCTCTCAGCTCAAGTGGCTTCCCATTCGTCTTCGTCGTAACGCTCACGTTTTATCTCTGTTATACAACATTTTATTTAATCCTGCTACTCCCCGCTACCTCAAAGATCGTTTCAGTTTTTTAAAATCTGCTAGAGCTTCTCAAAAGTATCATCTTAACGTTCCATCTTCTTCTTCAAAATTTTACAATAGTTCTTTTACTTTCCAGGCTATTAGACTTTGGAATTCCCTGCCTGTTGACATAAGGCGAGCTCAATCTCTTGCCACCTTCAAGGCGCATCTTAAGGAACACTATCTGACTCTCCCATGATATGCTATTGTTGTAATTCCATCCTGTCATCTATATATATATATATATATATATATATGTATATATCTATTTATATAAGTATATGTAAGTTTATTATATTTACTTATATGTGTATATTTATTAACGTGTCGTAATTAATAAACTTGTTTATTCATTTTCCTTATTTCATGTCTTGCATCACCTACTGTTTTTTTACTGGTTGCATTGTTTCATTGCCCAAAGGTTGTCTGGAAGAGATCGCTCTTTAGCGATAAGACCGCCTGTTGTGTTACCTCTACTTTTAAGATTCGACTTTTTTGTTATCTTCTTTTTTATGTTACGAGGTGTGCAATAAAGAGTATTGTATTGTGAAAATGCAGAAATTTATTTGGAACAATAATTATTATTTACAGTTTGTATAGTGCAATTATTATAATTCCACAATTTAAACATTTTTTCCAACAAAACAAAGTAATGGCGGTATTGGCGGTAATGAATAATTCTCTGGCAGCTGTCATAGTTTTTTTCAATTCAGAGATAGAGTCAACCCCAACTATCATATCATTCCAAATCTAACTTACGTGCGACAATTGTCAATTTTGTTAGAAACTGACGCTTAAGGTGGTTCGTTTTTCATACTAATTGATTTATTCAAATATGGGTAAATGGAGCATAGTTTTACAATCAAAACCACTTCCATCCACAATCATTTTGATATTTATTTGCGGCAAATTCTATTTCCGTAATAAAAATGGTCAAATAATAGCTTAAAACACTACTTTATTTTAATACAAATTTGTCAATGTGTGGGGCGGCGGCGACAGTGTCATACACCAATCGTATCTTCGGCGTGTGCGTTAAAAAGCGACGTTGCCAGTTGACCACAAATGCTGCGTTGCCGCTCTGTCAAACCGAACGCATGTCGTGCAATTTGTTATTTTATTTTGTTCCATCAAACTGCATCAAACGGAAAGCGTTGCAAATGTTGCCATATAGGTCCATATATCCACCCAATAGCCAACCCGCGTACTATTTTATTATATTCCGTATTCGATCGATTTGCTTTATATTTATATTTTGTATCAGAAGACCATTTATTATAGAAAATATATACATAATAGTTACGTTTGCACTATAGGTTGGACTTCTTACATTTAATGATAGTCGCGTGTAACTGAACGTATAATCCATTTGGCACGGCAACGTCGGCAACACTAAATTCAAACGTCACTCTTTCTTTCAAAATCAGTAAAATCACCGGCAGTCATTTGGTTACTTTGGTTTGTATAATCCGAATTGACGCTAAATTGCTAACGATTGTTTGAAATATTTTATAGCGTGGCATCTACAGTGATTTATATGAGGATGGAGCCACAAACGCCAAAGAAAGGCTATAAAAAACACCGATACTCGGGCTCGGGAAAAACTCGTAAGCGAAGCCTTGTAGAAATTATACTATATTACGGAGAAATCAAAAGGTAAGTCCGGTAGAGTATCTTTCCTTCCACTATTTCAACAGATTTTTTATTACATATTTTTACTATGCTTATATTATAATAAAAACATTTGTTGTTTTCGAAACAACTGCTCCACGGATTGTTATAACCCAGGAAACTTGTCATGTAGATAAATAGCAATATATATTATAAGTATAACATATTTTTTAGTAGTTAGTTTCCCGAGAGATGGATGAGTTCTAGGCCTTCAACTTTTAAAAATATAACCTTTTTGTAGATACTCACTGAACCTGTTTTGAACCCAGGCTCCCTCCCTAACTTCGCAGTCAGGATCACCATCATCTAACTAGAAAGAGCTGAACTGTATTTTTAACCGACTTCAAAAAGGAGGAGGTTTATTTATTCCAGTAATCATCAGACATCATTTTGACAATGAGTATTCTCATTTCAGATCCAAGGCCAACTGCAGGTGTCACAAATGACCGACGAAACTTTTTTAGAAACATGTTGCCAACACTAGTGATATTTTATAAAAACTGTATATTGACAGAGATAGTACCTACTAAAACCAGAAAGAATAAATAAAAATAATATGGAACGATGTAAATAAAACACTGAATTTATGAATTGATCTGTTTTCTTTATCTATGTATTCCGCGCGTGATTAGAATGGGAAGGAATCTAATAATTAAAGTGACTAGAAATATCAAATATATAACTATACATATATGAAAACTTGTCTGAGGTCATAGAATAGATTCCGTCCCAATCTGATTGTACACCTATTAGGTCATCCAGGTCCGGTTTTTTGTAGTATGGTCTATTCCACATTGACCATGCAAAAAATACCGGAACTGGATGCCATAACATCACCTGAAAACGTTTTTAAGTAAATAAATAAGGTTACCAAAATTAAACCTAGGTGGCTAGTTCAGGGGCCAATACCACGAAACTTTACAAGCATACAATTCTACAAAGTTGACAACTATTTTGTATGGGAATTTATACAATTTTGTAGAATTGTACGCTACGGATAGGCCACAGGTATTACTGGAATAATTGTGATTATAGGTAAAGTATCAATAAAAAAATAAAAAGTCTTATAAAGTAAAAAATATATATCTTGATATTACGAGATTTGAACCTTGGTCCTCATGAATGTGCGTCAGACGGTAATCCAACTAAGACTAATCCAAGTTCAAAACACGTTCCGAAGAAATAAGCAATCGGTTTCGTCAACGAATAAGGGTTTGAATGTGTGTGTGCATACTTCGCAAGCGCGACAGCGTTTCGTATTTATTCAAATAAACTTATTTTGTAAATTAAACCTCATTTGAAATTTAGTCGGCCACATTAGAAATAGCAGTTTATTTTAGGCAAACACATCACTTATTAAAAATATTTCCATTATCATACATAAAATATAAAAATACGTAGAATTCGCACCAGCTAGGCACTGTAACGCCATCTATTGGCGTAGTAGTGCCTAGCTGACCGTGACATTCCACCTTAATTTCGAACTACGAGGGCTGGCTGATAAGATTCCGAAATCACCGATTTAAAAAGAAAAAAATCTAAAAGTAAAAATTTCATTCTAAACTTTCTACTTTTGCGTGAATATAAAACCAATTTTTTTTTGTTTATCATAGACAAAATAATTAATTATAGCGATTAGTAAAAGTCCTGTTTTCCATTTTCGTGAAAATGGAGAAAACCGGAGTGCGAGCTGTTATTAAGCTTTACGTGTTAAAAGGAAAAACCGCAAACCAGTTAAAAAACTAAACTGAATCGCGTTTTAGGGTCTTCTTCTCCATCTTTAAGCACTGTTTTCACTTGGGTTACCGACTTTAGACGCGGTCGACAGAGCTGTGAAGATGCTCCCCGCAACGGACACCCTAATGGGGTAACGACTTCAACGATTGTATTAGATGATCGCCGTATAAAATTGCGGGAAATAGCAGGCTTGGTAAACATTTCAAGAGAACGTGTTTTGAACATTGTGCACCAACATTAGGAAATGAACAAGCTTTGTGCTCGATGTGTGCCGCATCTGTTGACAGACGAGCAAAAAGTACGACGCAAGAATGTTTCAACGGAATGTTTAAAGGACTACCGGCGTAATTATAAATAACAATACGGTCTTTAGTGCGACGCCCTGTCAAACAGGTGCAGTAATGTTGTGCTATTGCACGTAAATATCACAATGGCATTATTATCAATCACAATATAATATAAGTTCTCGCTCTTACATGACGCGATTGGATTGCAGCAGTGAACAATTTTGAGGCATATTATATCGTTCCAATGCCTCATGAACGTTCTCTCTCAATACTTCAATAACATACAGACCATTCTGCAAATGTTCAGCACAATAAGATTTCGCTAATTTTAATTGATACGATCCTAATGAAAATAGCATCACATCATTTTCTGTTAAACGCGGAAAGTCTAGTTCTTGATTTGCGTCTATAGCCCTGAATACAACCCTTTGTCTGTTGAGGTTGTTGTCACTTACATAAATATATTATTGATTTGCCATGTCTATTCTCTCATTAATAGCGTCTAATATGTAATCACTGTTAATGTTATCACCCTCTGGTTCACGAAACGCATTTATAAGAGCACCGGCTATTTTAAAATCCGTGAATAGGTTTCGCAGTGTTGAATTAAAATAATCCTGGCGCAACAACTTAAAATCACGCTTAAGGGTCTCACCAAACCAATCGACGCGGAGTCGGCTTTCGCCGAGTGTTTTACACCACACTATTCGCATTTAGCTGATCGACCGTCTCCGCGGTTGAACACCTGCGTTAAGCAGTCTCATCCTCCTTGCGGCCGTAGAAACGCTCGATCGCCTGCGGTAGCAGTTGTAAAGCGGCGGTCGGCTCTCCCGTGCTCCGTCCTGCCGCCGAGACGTCCGACAGCACGCGTACAGCCGCCGAGTCCGACGAACAGTTAGTTAGGACAGCGGGTGATCGGCAATCGTAAATCTCATTTTTGGAGACTAGTTGTTAGAAACTAGTTTGAAATTGAACAGACGTGTATGATTACGACAGTATTACTTCGTGCTGTCAGATCTATTGCAGATTTTAATGTGGGTAATAATTCAAATGAATAAATACAAACGCATCAGTAGCTACTTCGGCCGTCATCGGCTCTTTTCGGCCGTCGTCAGCTATGTTCGGCCGTCGAAGACGCTGAACGGCTTCCGCCAGCTCTGACCGGTGCTTATCGCAGGTACTCGGCCGTGATCGGAGCCGTTCAACTCTTTCCAGCACCGTACGGCGGTATTAGGAGATTTACGAATGCGAACGTGTGCGTTAGGCTGCAAACGGGGTCGTACGAATGCGAACAGCTTTACGGCAAAACGCCGTTTTCCCGTCGAAAGACGTCGTTTCGCGTGAGCCGAGCCGATTTACGATGTCCTCGCTCTTATTGCGTTGACATAAAGCTTTTTCCGTACGCGATTAGCCGAAACGGCGTCGACTAGTTTGGTGAGACCCTAAAGCGGCAGTTGATAATTTCTACCATCCAGCGACACAAAGTATTTAACTAGCCTTGATTTATTCGCTTGTTCGGTAGATAACTGTGTAAAAAACAAAAATGTGACACAAAATCATCGACAGTTAGTAAACCTTCATAGTCTAAAGCGATATAAGAACTTAGTATCAAAAAAGGTACATAGTAACGTTTCAAATCATTGAACTATATTTATGCAAAGATAACTTTTTTCACACAAAGATTTGGGATTATCTGCCATAATAAAAGTTTTAGAATTTTGAATAAGCTATCAATTATTATTATTTATTTTTTTTATTCATGAAAACACAATTACAAAATTTTACATAAACATTCAGTGCGCCAAACTGGAGTAACCAGTTTAATGGCGCGACGCTCAATTCTTACTTAACGAATTTTACAATATCGTGTTTTACTATTTACTATTGTTAGTAGGAAGAAGTCATGCATTATGTTAGAACATTACAGTATGTTATCACAGTGAGGGTCTCCCCAAATAGAGGCAATAATAGGTAATACCAACAATAATCTATCTAGTTCTAATAAAGCCCACACGGTGGCAACACACTGTGCAATAAAGTAGGTATTTGGCTATTGTTACGAAGTAGTTTGTAATTAATGGCAGGTTTTGTTCAAACATTGTTTCTTTCGAGAAACGATTTTTAACATTTGGTTTTTTTAATTTTCGTTTATAAGCTGCTTTAGTAATAATTCCACTTTCGTTCATAGACAAAAATGGTATAGGTACTATTATAGATACGTGGAATTATGTAGTGCAATGTTCTTTCTCCATAGTAATTACAGCAGTGGTTCTATGATAAAAATGTTTACATTGACATTTTAATTTCAAAAGGTGACAAGTCGAAATACAATCGAGTGATTTTCTTCCCGAACACCCCAGTACTAAACCTTATATTCCTTTTTGTGTTTCTTAAACAAAAGATATCTTTACATCTGCATAGGGTTGTCAAAAATGTAGCAAGGCATTAAAAATCGTCATCATCCCAGCCGTAAGACGTCCACTGCTGAACAAAGGCCTCCCCGCCGGCAAACGGCCTATGTTCAGCAGTGGGCGTCTTTCGGCTGACACGATGATGAATATGATGTTAGAGAGGCAAACAGCGAAATTGTTAAATATAACTTTATAAAACGCGACCCTGTATTCCGTATTTTTTCCCTTGTATTGTATTTTAAAGAAACTTACTTTTCTCGTATTCTATCCGGTTTGATTGATCTCGACCGTTCACGATCTCGTTCCCTGTCCTCCTGAAAATAAAACGTTGTAAAGGTAATAGGCATAGATTACCTATCATAGACTGAAAAATTACCTATTATAGACTGAAAAATCGCGGTTGCTAAACACTGTATTCGAATAATTCCAAATTCGTGTTTAACCTATTGTCTATCTATGGGACATAAAAATATACCTACTGTTAGTCTACATTCAAAGTCATAGTTGAATTCGCAATATTTTAAACAAACTTTTGTCTATAGTAATGAAATTTAATCGTGTCTTTAAAATAAATAGGGTAAATTGCTAGTAACTGGACACCTTATATAAAAATGAACTCTATTTCGCTTACGGTTAGAATCAGTGAACGCATATAAACCAAGGAAACATTCTGTCCGTGCAATTGAGACCCAAAGTAAACTACTCTTGAGTGGGCGTTCCTAAAAAACTACTCGTGGATCCGAACTCGTGAATGAAGTGTGAGTGAACGTGGTAGGGAGAGTATTGACCAGGCCTGCTACCGCGAACACCGAAGTCCGTAAATTTCGGAGATTTATCTCTGTTACTCCAACGAAGGCGTCATTAGAGTGACAGAGAAAAATCCCCGAAATTTGCGAACTTCGATGTTTGCTGTAGCAGGTCGGGCCCGCCTGTAGTGGTTACTACACAAAAAAAAAGATAAAGTGGAAAAAGTTATATTAGATGACGGTCGAGTGGAGGCAAAATCGATAGCTTAATTAACCGGTCTTTCTATTGCAATATATTGGTATCCTACATGACATTAGGCTAGGCCTTCTATTCTTAAACAAGCTATAAAATTAAAAATGAGAAGAAAAAATATTTACATGACATGACATTATCCATGACCATCTTAACCCTTAAATGCATGACTTTTTCTTTGCGTTCCAAAAACAAAATGTGCATACCTAATGCCGTCGCAAGCACGAGAAAAATAGAAAAAAAAATCTGTGGATATATTTTGGGTGGAATTTGTACTACTAATCCAAATTTCGATACATCATACATTATACATTTTTTGCAAAATCGTGCATGATCAAACATGCAAATATTATTTACTTTTAGATAGAAAAGTATATTAAATTAAATTCAGTAATTGTAAAATCTTTATGGTATCAATGAAAAAATTCAAAAAATAATAATTTCTTAGTTAAAACCGCACGCAACTAACACAAATTTCCGCCATCTTGCTTGTAAACACATGTAAGTTTTTTTTTTAATACAGTTACGCCAACGAATCAGTAATAAGTTTCAAAGTTCATTAAATTTCTTTGCAAAATTAACCTTAAGATCATAATAATTATGCATTATGCATATCTAGTTTTCAAACACCAACTACGTTTTGGTTATATATGTACGAATGTACGATACATCGTACACCATGCATTTAAGGGTTAATATGTGCAAAATGAGTACCTCGCATGCTAACGCTGCTTCAAAAAGATGTTCGAGTAAAGAGTGGTTCAGGAAAAAAGTAGCAGCATATGACTGAAATTAAGGTTTTTAACTTCGCGCTAATTAGGTAACACAAAAAGTTAAAAATGCCCTTAAACAAAAATCCATTCATATTAGTGTTACTTGTTTCATTGTCCTTTAGTATTTTGAACACAGTGTTCTGGTAGTATTTACCTGATTTTTACCTTTAACAATATATTTTTCTAAATGTTACCGAGTAATTTTACGCGTCTTTGAACAGTCTTATAACAAAATAAAACTTATTTTATTTACTTTAAATTAGGGAATCTGAGAGATATTTCTTACTTTGGCGGTTTTGCGTTTATCATGACAGAATATGAACTCCCTTATAAAAATAATTGCAGAGCTTCAAGTAGTGGTATTTCTGATTGCCTTGAGTAGTAACCAGTTAACTAATGCAAGTGTTTTATATTAGATTATATCATTTCAAACTCAAATCAGCCGATAAAACAATGTATACAGTTCTAATAGTGCAGTATACCAAACGAAAATTGGAAAATAATGATGTACAAAACGTCAAATGTATGTTGTTGCAATGAACGCCTAAACACGTTTGGTTTTCATCCGTATACAATGTATACTTACATCGTCTCGCCTGTCGCGATCCCGCCGGTCACGATCGTCGCGGTCGCGGTCGCGGTCGCGGGTGCGCTCGCGCTCCATGACGTGAAGCGGCGGGTGCGGCCGATAGGGCGCCGCGTAGGGCGCGGGCATGAGGTGCGCCGGCAGCGGCGCCACGCCGGGCGGGCCCATGCCGGGCGGCGGGCCCATGGCCGGCGGACCCATCGGTCCCGGCGTCAGCTCCTTTATGTCACTGGGTGCCCATCCGCTCTGCTCCCCATGACCTTCAATTACAAACATAATATAAATCAAATCAGCATCTTTTTTCGATCTGTCAAAACGATCACCACTCTGTAATTTTATATGAAAATACTCAAAAGTGACGTCACGTTTGAGTACTGCCAAATGACCTACTCTTTTAAGTTCTTTTCAATTTATTAGATAGAAGTTCTGTACAAAAATTACTACAATCTACATCTTAGTAATAATTTCTTCATGTATTATGTCGTGCATAATGTTAAATAATTTATTTGAACTACAGTCATCATCCCTATTACATTTTTAGTACAGATGGTGTACTTTTTAGGCTCTAGTGCGAGAAGTGGGTCATTTTACGTCAAGTCCAAAACTTCGAAGGGCCATCTGTACTAAAAAACACAATGTACTATTTCACTTCTCATGCTCAAAAAGTGCACCTTTATGTCATGTGTAGACGACATAATAGTACATTACGACACAAGTGCGAAAAACATGAAATTCGAAACGAGTGGCAATGTTTTAAAACACGACCGATAGGAAGTGTTTTAAATCGACACGATAGTTACGAATTTCGTTTTTGCACGTGTCTCGTACGACGTTTTTAGTACAGATGGCCCTCCGAAGTTTTGAACCTGACATAAAATGACACACTTCTCGCACTAGAGCCCAAAAATGGCACCATCTGTACTAAAAAATCTCATTTTATGGTCTAGAGTATAAAAGTATTTTTTTTTTCTAAGGCTAAGGTAACCGGTCTTAACAGCCAAACGGTTAAAACATTGCACAATTTTATTGAGCAATAAAGTAGTGTAGCTAACAAAACTTGTTATATTATTTTATTTATATGAAGTACAATATTATAAGTACCTATAATTTTCTGTCATTAAATTTAGTAAATCAGTTAAATCACATTAAATAGATAGCGATTACCGTTCAAAAATGCTCCGAAATATTTGACTTGGCAGAAGACCGAGCAACTGAAACAGGTGCGCCAAAGTATTTATAAAATTGCAACTTAGATTATTGGAACTCCGAAAATGTTTCTTATACAATCACATCATAATGATCGGTATTTAGAAGTAATCTTTGTTCATAATTATCATCACTTAGAATTATTTATGTTCATAATGTCGTTTTTCATATATATTTTTAGTACAAACTTTTATGTTTATATAATTTTTCACTATACTTATTTTATGCTATATACTCAAATGTTATATTTATTTTTATCTGTACTGGTTTTATGTATGAATTATTTTTGTTTCATTAAATATAAATCGTACTATTACTGTAAACACCTAGCTACAGTACCGGCCAATAATATATCACATTCGTGACTTTTTGTATGAGCGTGTATAGAGTAAGCGGCACATGTTCGCATGTAGGTAGCATATTATTTTGGTACTTTTGCACAGTTTAAAGATGAATACTGCAATTAAGTATTGTGAATTGCAATTGGAGACACAGCATATTGCTAAAATAGCTATAGTAAAAAAAAAAATTTACTAAGAAATCCATGCCTAACGCAAAATCTCTTTATGAAAAAATCACTACATGATGACCAGTTTTTTCATCGCTAGTGTAAAGGCCTATGCCTAGACTATCTATAGTCGTGAGGTGGAAAGTGTGAAAAACACTTACAAAAATAAAAATAAATCTACTGAAAAAAATCTATATGTGATATATTATTGGCCGGTACTGTACCTGCACAAATCAGGTTGTGGCAGAGTACTGTACTAAACGGGTTCCCTCTATTTGGTATAACTTTTTTGTCCGAAACGCTTAGGACAGTCAAGGGCATAAATATGTATACACTTTTTTATCTTATGCCGTAAAAATAAGGTGCTATTTTTGCCCTTCACTGGACATAACAGACTTGGCATAATCTTAATGAGGCAGAAACATCACTTGGCATAAATAACAATATTTCGAACATTATTTTGGCCGAAACTATCTTGGCATATCATTATTTACGCCGAGTGCTATAAGACAGAAATTAGATTTGCATATTTTTTTGGCGTATAGCCACATATTCGAAACTTGCATTTTTCGTCAGGCAGAATTGTTTCGAGGGTGAAAATTTCTGCAGTGAGCGAGCGAAGCGACTGAACAAAACCTTCCGGGGCAGATCCGACTCGGGGAGCTTTGCTCCCGCCTTAGTCTTCGAGGTTATTTTTTTTTTTAGCAACCTAGAAAGTACTCAGCTCAGTAACACAGTAAGTAACGTACAGAATATTACTACTACCTCGATTATATTGAGAGGTTGTAATTATTCCTTCTCTGTTATGCTAAAACAAACTCTGCCGATACTTTTTATGCACATCCAGATTATGCCCATCATAAATAGGAGCATCGAAATTATGCTCGAATAATATTCGAACAACTTGAAATCTGCCACAACGAAATATGCTAAAGTTGAGTATGCCACAACATTTTCTGCACAAAGCCCATCATGACTACATAGTTTATGATAATATCTCATATAGAATTATTCATAAAAGCATTATGCCTTAACAGGGTGAACCATATATCATACCTATACATTAATGGGAAAATGTTTATAAATAAACAATTTATTTCAATTTACTTTATGGGTATAGATTAATCTACTTGACGACTTTAGGAGGATACAATTTCGAAATAAAAATCGTTATGAACACTGTAGGTAGAAGTATAATTTTTAGTAAGAAAAAAGTATGAGATAAAATTTTCGGAGTAATGATGATTATGAGTAAAAAACGGTATTAGTAAAAATATTCGAAGAAAAAATTGTATAAGTGCCAATATGGACCCTAGGTTGAAAATTAAAAAAATAAATAAAATGAGTTGGCGGGTATTGGTTTTTTTATTTTTCTTCTTTCGCTTTATGACAACTCCGCCGTTGAGTAAATTGCAGTGAAAATATGCTTGTGTTTTACTTTCCTCGCAAACCAAGTGAAAAGCAGAGTGTACAACATGGGCATAAATGTCCATTTTTACCCTCGACTACTATTTTGGTCTTCGCTTGCGACTCATACATTTTAAAATCTACAAATATTTAATTTATTTCTGACTTATGTAAATTAAATAGTAGTAAGTGTAATTGGACTAATTGGTTACATTGTGGACAAAAGAGTCCAAAGGCTTTGGCAGCCTTACCGAACAAGAGGTGCCTTTCCCCACGGATGAGGTCAATATTTTAGGTGGTGTACTAGCAGGCCCTAAGAATACTCCATGCTTAATATCAGCTCTAGATCTTCTTTTGTTTTAGAGTTATTCAAGGTAATGTAAAATAAACACGGTGTCGTTGAAAGTGGCATATCTCGTAAACTGTTCAAGTTAGATCAACCAATCAAAATTGTGTTTCATAACAATAAAATAAACTACAAAACGCATATTTTTAACCTGCATCTTGTCCTTATTTTTCCTAATAAAAAACGGGTTCTTTTTTCCATATTTTTTTTTATTTCACGCGTTGGGACCACGCAAAATAGGCACGTTTGAGTTGCGGAAAATGGTCAGAATACAATACAAAACATATTTACGTATAAGTATACAGGGCGTCCCACGGCGATGCCACATGGAAGGAAAGTACCTTAAATATCATAGATAGCGTATTTTGCTCAAAGAATCTTTCTTTATTTATTTTTAAGACTTAGTAAAATTGCATTCAAATTTTTTGATTTCTTTTTTAAATTGTATGCAAAAAAAATATCGCCTTGTCAGAGGAAACATACCTTAATTATCGTAAATGAGCATCTTACAGAAAGAAGGCATTATTTCGATTTAAAAAACAAATTCCAATTTGTCTCCACATTTTTTGTTTTTTTTTTTTTTTTTTATTTTATGGAAAAAAAATATCGCCTTGTCAAGGAAACATACCTTAATTATCGTAAATGAGCTTCTTACTGAAAGAAGACATTATTTAGATTTAAAAAACAAATTTCAACTTGTTTTAAGTTTTATTTTTGAAAAAAAAAATTGTATAGAAATTAAATATGTCTCGAAGTCAGAGAAAAAAATACCTTAATTATTGTAAATGAATATCTTCCTGGAAGAAGACATTATTTCGATTTAAAAACAAGTTGAATTGCGTTTGAAATAATTTCATGGTTAACCCGGGAATCGAACCCGAAGCGCATCTGAAAAACGAAATCGAAGCACATCTTGTGGGTTACGACTTTGTGGGATAACTAAAATATGCTGATTACTACCCAGGAATGTTATATTTATTTATTTATTATTTTAGGCCTTTAGAAGAAAAAAAAAGGCGCCTAGCCTTGTAAGGGATTGCATATACCCGAGAAATTTGACCGGTGGTTGCTAAGACCGAGTGGCCGAGGGGTACAGGCATCAGCCGCGAAAGCTGAGTACGTGGGTTCGATCCCCACCTCGGACATAGGTGACCTTGGTCTTTTTTCTTTGGTATATGACATCTAATATTTATAATTTATATAGTATTAAGTAGTGTGACTACTGGAGAAAAATTAAAAGTACAAATCAAAATATTTAGTGAATAAATAATTTGATTTGTACTTTCTTAATATGTACTTTAGAAGAAATTCTAAAAAAATCGTCTTTAACAACTATGGTTTAGAGTACGTCCAAAAAATATTTTTTGATATATAGCATTTCCGAACAGTCATTACTAGCGGTGAAAATTTCCGGATTAAATCCCGTTTCTTTCCAAACTGCTCGTTTTTTTCCTGATATTTTCGAAAAAAACAATGAAATTTTCCACTTTAATTTTCAACTTTAAACCAATGAAAATTAAGTCTAATTTTCACTTATACCAGGAAGACGTGATGTCACAAAGGAAAAGTCAATTGAAACAGATGGCAAGGAGTGACAGTGACAGTGACATTGATTGTTTCTGAAAAAACCCGAAAAAATCGGAAAAAACGAAGTTTTCATACATTCCCGAAAAAAACATTTAGTTTTTTTCCGACATTTTCAACACTAGTCATTACAGGTAATGTAAAGCACCATTAACCCCGGCAACAGGGTGGCCTCGGATATACGCACCCCACGGCTCGTCGTAGGGCGCGTGTGGATGCGGCGGCACGAAGTAGTGGTCGGGCGGCGGCGCGTAGTAGTCCGGCGGCGGCGCGTCGCGGTGCGCGCGCCCGTACTCGCGCCGCTCCGCCGTCATCACCTACCGACATTTCCTCTATTACTCTAATGCCACGAACATAATCACCAAATTAAAAATATAAAAAACCGACTTCAACCGATTTCTCAAAGATCCCCGATCTGTTTCCATCATTGGTTTCCTCAAATCCTACTTTCTGAATGCAAATTCTTGTAAATGAATGAAAATTACCAAAAGCGCCATACATGTACCTATAACATTTGAAGAGATCCCTCGATTTCTCCAGGATCCCATCATCAGACCCCAACTTGGTGCCAATGGGACCATCTCGGGGTAAT
>JALPQI010010427.1:0-51871 GCA_025490895.1 Thaumatotibia leucotreta
AATACCGTTTTTTACTCATAATCATCATTACTCCGAAAAAAATTTCTCATACTTTTTTTCTTACTAAAAATTATACTTCTACCTACAATGTTCATAACGATTTTTATTTCGAAATTTTATCCTCCTAAAGTCGTCAAGTAGATTAATCTATACTCATAAAGTTATTTGAAATAAATTGTTTATTTATAAACAAAATCCCATTAGGTTCACTCTGTTGTGGTATCATTCTTTTATGAATAACATAAACTATGTAGTAATAATGGGCTTTGTACAGAAACTGTTGTGACATACTCAACTTTAGCATATTTCTTTGTGGCAGATTTCGAGTTGTTCGAATATTATTCGAGCATGATTTCGATGCTCCTATCTATGATGAGGCATAATCTGGATGTGCATAAAAAGTATCGGCATAGTTTGTTTAAGCATAACAGAGAAGGAATAATTACAACCTCTCAATATAATCGAGGTAGTAGTAATATTCTATACGTTACTTACTGTGTTACTGAGCTGAGTACTTTATAGGTTGCTAAAAAAAAAAAATAACCTCGAAGACTAAGGCGGGAGCAAAGCTCCCGCCTTAGTCTTCTAACCTAACCTCTCCGGGTCGGATCTGCCCCGGAAGGTTTTGTTCGCTCGCTTCGCTCGCTCACTGCAGAAATTTTCACCCTCACAGCAAATTCTGCCTGACGAAAAAGGTAAGTTTCTAACATGTGTGTTTTCTACACTTCTACATGCCCAAAAAAAAAATGCAAATTTAATTTTCTGTCTTATAACACTCGGCGTAATTCATGATATGCCAAGATAGTTTCGGACAAAATAATATTCGAAATATTGTTATTTAAGCCAAGTGATGTTTCTGTCTCATTAAGTTGATGCCAAAATAGATTATACCAAGTCTGTTATGTCCTAAGCGTTTCGGACAAAAAAAAGTTTAGAGGGAACCCGTTTAGTACAGTACCTACTCTGCCACAACCTGATTTGTGCAGGTAGCTAGTTTACAGTAATAGTACGATTTATATTTAATTAAACAAAAATAATTCATACATAAAACCAGTACAGGTAAAAATAAATACCTATAACATTAGAATATATAGCATAAAATAAGTATAGTGAAAAATTATATAAACATAAAAGTTAGTACTAAAAATATGTATGAAAAACAATATTATGAACATAAATAATTCTGTGTGATGATGATTATGAAGAAAGATTATTCTAAATACCGATCATTATGAAGTTAAATTGTATAAGAAAAATTTTCGGAGTTCCAATAATCACAGTTGCAATTTTATAAATACTTTGGCGCACCCAAGAAATATACTAATAGTTTTACGAATAACATAAAAAGTAAAAATGCAGATAATAATTACTTTGATTTGCAAAAATTTTAATAATACATGTTATGATAATATATTATGGTAATCAACAAAGGTACCTAAAGATGATCACGTTGCAAGTATAGCCTAACCGTTTTCTTGGTTGATTTAAGGAAGCCTTGTTTTACTAAGATATACCTTACAAATTCGTAAAAAGTGACTAAATTGTATTCTAAAATACAATAATGTAATAGCATTGACTAGTTTTTAAAATTTCCAGATTAAATCCAGTTTCATTCCAGTCAGCCCGTTTTTCCCGGATTTAGTTCCCTAGTTTCCACTTTCATTTTCAACTCTAAACCAATGAGAATTAGATCTTATGTTAACTTATATCAGGAGACCGCTATCGCATTATGGAAAAGTCAATTGAAATAGATGGAAAGGAGTGACAGTGACAGTAATATTGATTATTTCTGTAAAAACCCGAAAAAAAACGGATATAAACGAAATTATCATACATTCCAGAAAAAAACATTTGTTTTAATCCGACATTTTCAACGCTAAAATTGACACAAAATAAAAATAATTAATTCGTGGCAAATATAACAACAAGCATGACAAGACGAAACAAAACAGACAAATTCAGCATTTAATATTATACCAAGAAATTCGAAATGAAACTTAGTAATTGTAGCTGTAAAGTGCCTTCTTGTATTTTTTGTAGGTACTAAAAACATTAGAATATTTGAATACCATGAGAGAATGGTTTATTATTCGAATACTAAAATTAGTTGAATATTCGAAGTTTTCGAATATTCGGATTGAAAGCCCTAATTAGGGGATATATCGTTGTAATGAATTATTGCAACGATTGGGCCAGTGAAGAGCATGTCCACAACCGCTTTTTACGCTAATTAACAAATATAATTATAAATGAACATCGTGCGGAATTCTTACACAAATCGACCCAGTTCCACGGTAAACTCAATCCAAGCTTGTGTTATGGGTACAGCTTACGTGCACGCCACGCAAGCGGTGTGCCATCTAATATGACATTTACATACGCTACAACGCGCACGCCACACACACGCGCACGCGCACGTGCTATACACGCATCCGGTGTAGATTGGCCTTAAGTATGAGACTATTCTTAACCGAGTTACTAAAATTATATAAATAAATGTTGGATAAAAACTCATTTGTCTTACATAGTTGTTAAAATAATTTATTTTTAAATCTCAGCCCACAGTAAGAAGCTTATCAGCTTTACAGCGGAACGGAAAAATATTTTTAAAATTTACGCAAAGAATTTTCTTCGAAATGCGACTTAAAACTTCATCTTCTCTGTAATACGCCTTTCAGGCCGTCTCATACCAGAGGGAACAACATGTACACTCTTTGATTAACAGCAGCGTTTCTTATTAATCAATACTACCGCGCGCGGTATTTTTAGACTGGTTCAAAGCCTTTAAATACGAATAAATAGGGTTATATCATCCCAATAGCACAGGTGCGCAGCGTACCGTCACCTGAAAGATATATTTTTTATATTTCAATTACCAAAATCTATATTTTATTACCTACTGTTTTAATGAAAGACACTTAGAAGAGAAGTTAGAAAATCTAAAAATATATATTATGAATATAAGCACTAGTATCCCGCTCGCACTGATGCATTTCAGCGAGCATGATGAACTTTTTATATAGAGTAAAGGCAGACGTGAACATTTCTTCCCAACTGGTGGCAAAGAGATGTTTGTAAAATCATCAAAAGGAGCGGCACAAAGAACGCGCTGGTAAAACGTACCATACGGTCTCTGCTTACTGCAAGTTTAAACTACTCTTAAGCCGGGTTTACATTAGTTAAGTGATAATAGGGATGATGACTGTAGTGGAAATAAATTATTTAACATTATGCACGACATAATAGATGTAGATAGCAGTAATTTTTGTACAGAACTTCTATTTAATAAATTAAAAAAAACTTAAGAGTACTCAAACGTGACGTCACTTTTAATTTGTGTATTTCATATAAAATTCCAGTTTTGACACTTCGAAAAAAGATGCTGATTTGACTTGCCAGTCATCATGCGTATTATTCTTAGTAGTGGTAACATACTATTTTATGATACCGACTTCTAAAAATATAATCTAAAGCTTTCTTGATTTGGATGGATTTCATTTTTGATTTAAACTTTTTGTGTGTTACGTACATGTTCGCATATTTTTAGAGTAGTTCGTATTTGTAAAAAAAAAACATTAGGTACTACAATTAAAGAAGACAAAATAATGTAATTATCACTTGTTCTATGCAACTAAGAGGTTCATACACTTATATTAGAATCAATTCTTATTAAAAACTAAGTATTACAATATTAATAAGTTAATAAGCTTCCAAATTGTCAAAGGATAAAAGTACAGTATAAAAAATTTACCAATTCGTACTTTGTGGTAGTGCCTACGACGAATCAGAATGATAACGATATTGATTATACACTGTGTCCAAAATGATACAATTGCTTCACTGTCTAATGGTACTATTTAATGACAATGACTGCGCCAGTGTAAACGAGGCATTACTCATCTCAGCGTCATTCAAGACGCGTCTTTGTAACGCCGTAGCTACGGTTAGGGCGTGGGCACACTAGACATACACAATTTTAGTCCAGCTTACCTACTCGTAGTAAAAAACTATAGGACAGCCGTTTGTTATACAACTATAGGTGACCCAGAATGTATTTTTAGTATGTATCTATCCGGGATAGTAGTAGGTAGGTACAGAAACACACGCGTCTCGTATGATAGATAGTTTATTACTGAACATGTGAGCGCCTCACCCCCACACCGACGTACGGTGCATACGCGAATACATAGCAATTTTATATCGTCGTCTGATAAAAACTGTCACTACTCTTAGCTACGTCGTATGTCAATATTGAGCTTCATTTGAAAAACTTTTTTTTTTATTTATTATCGAATCCCTTAGCTTGTATCTATTCATTCAGAAAACGATTAATTACATATATTTATTCAACGATTCATTCCTTCCGTTGCGATTATAAACACGAGACGACAATGACGAATCCGAGTGATTAAAACGCTTTTAGGAGAATCACCAAAAAGCGGGAATAGGTTACATTAAGCAGGTTCCATTGTGCCACGGCCCTAATGTTAGGCCGCGCACACACGGCGCTGTTTGTGCATTCATCGTCGAGTCATTTGTCCCGGGAATGAGTTGCGGCGCACTATTCTCTGTTTGCGCGAGTTTTACGCACGCTACGTTAGTATACATACAAATGCAGTGTATTATACTAAGAAATTTATATAAAAAAAGAAGCTTCATTCGCCGACTACTTTCCATTGTCATTTTATCTGTCATTAAAATGAGACTAACGAACCAAACTTGATATCATATGAGTATAAGTCGTTTACTGTTTTTTAATCAGTGAAGACAGATTTACATTAAGTTACTTTATTACGGCATTTACTTAAACGTCTACAATTCACCCATTTTTTGACATTTACTGCACAAGGTGGCTTTAATTTTTGTATGTTTATGTCATAGACAGTAAAAGTTAAATTAAGCAGGTTCCACTGTGACACCAGCCTTATGTTAGGCCGCGCACACACGGTGCTGTTTGTGCATTCATCGCCGAGTCATTTGTCCCGGGAATGAGTTGCGGCGCACTATTCTCTGTTTGTGCGAGTTTTACGCACGCCACGTCAGCATACTCGTACATGCGAGTAGTGTCTTTTGCTGACAAGGTTCCATGAAAAAACGAGCTATATTCGCTAACTGTACTTTCCGGGAGCGGATCCAGGGGGGGGGGGGGTGATGGGGACACTTGCCCCCCTGACACCTGACACTGGCCTTAGGTATGCCTAAGTGCCGTTTTAGGCATAAATTACTATCATCACAACGAAGTCCTGGATCCGTCTGGTACTTTCCGTTGTCTATCTGTCATTAAGCAAGACTAACGAACACAAGCTAATACTGATCGTTTGCATTGTCATCCGACTTACAAGCACAAAATATTTGCATAGTCGGGGCACCTTAATATATCTCTAAAAATGACACGCGAAATACGATAACTTCAAAACACATGAAAAAGTTAGAAATCTGTTTTGCACACACGTATTTGTAAAGGTTTTTTAACAGTTTTAAAAAATAGAAGAGATTCTCAGTCAGACTATTTCTTGTACGTATACCTATATGTAACTCTATATTTTCTAAAATCGTCAACCGATTTCAATGTTTTGTTCATAAGACTGGTATAAAACCCTTAGATGGTTCCGTTGGTATCAAGTCGAGATCTGATAATGTGATCATGGAGAAATCGGTTAAAGTCTGTATAGATGTCTCAAACGCTGATGTAAAATATCTTAAATCTACTTAATTATTTTACAAAAGTGTATTTTCAACGTATCTATTTCCGTAGTAAACTTTTAAATCTTCTGACAAAAGTACCGCCGCCAACTTATCGCAAACAATAAAACTTTGCGTATTAAATTGTGATTGGTATGAAACAGTCTTAACAGTTTAATGTAACTCTATATTTAGGTGTCTAAGATGTAATTTGGAAGGATTACAAAAGTGAAGTAGTTATAACAACTGGTAGATCTATTAGATAAATTATCAGTTATTTCAAAGTTTGATTTTTTTTGTGATAATGCTTTATTTTTACTAGGTATACTGGGTATCTTTTTACAGTTTGAGAAGTTCGAAAGTTAAGGGTTTCGAGCCCAAGATTTTGATACTTATTTGTAAAGTAGGTTCTGTGTCAAGCTTTCTGTTAATATATAAAAATATGTATAAAATTAAGTACAAAAATAAATACTTTTTGTATAAGGCTGTGATAACAAAACAAAACTAAATGAGAAATACCTAACTCGCAAATAACCACATTTTAAAACATTTAATAAGTTCGCATATTTATGGCCCTCGCTTTTGAGTTCGGGCTACAAACACCTATCGTCGTGTACCTGCTACAGCCACATTTCAAAATCGAATTTTATGAAAAATGTGGCCGTGTTGCAGGAAAATATGGTCACTTTTACCACAGTATTCTATTTTGAAATGTTATCGTATAGCAGGCACACTACGCTATGATCTGAAGTATCTAATCAATTCATGGAAATTTCACTTTTCTTTTACTCTAAATACGGATGATTTTTCTACCAAGTGAGCATTTCAGATACGACGTAGATTTAGGCACTGGTCTCACCACGAGCTACTAAGCTATGAACTATCGGCTATAAACACGAACAAAAGATACGCACTCGCGTGTAAATAAAAGAGACACGGCGATACTCGCCCGGCGGTGATAGCTGATAGCTGGCTTTTATATAGTTCATAGCTTAGTAGCTCGCGGTGAGACCAGTGCCTTAGTGTAGCAGCGATATGTCGTTTATTCAAACAAACCCCTATTGAAAGTCAAGCCAATCCTACATAAAGGCAAATATTATTGAATACAAAGACTTTGAATCACAAACAAAAAACGTAAAATCTTTGAGCATGATTGAATAACAGGCGCGTTCTCCCGCGGGGTCAGAAAAATGTCCTTTATAAATATCGGGCTTTAGAAAGGACGGAAAAGTTGGATGACAATCATACTCATACTCATACTCCAACATACAGAAAATTGAAATAAATGGTGTGATGGTACCACTTTGGAACACTTTTACCAGTGTTACTACTCATGTATGACAAGTGGGTCTATATCGGGTGGCATAATGTTTTTATTTCGAAAAATTTGTCGCATAATAACTTTTGCGCCGAAAAATGAATGGCATAAACATTGTTGCGCATATTTTTGTTATGCCGAAATTGTTAATCCTAACTTGGTTGTCCTAATGATTTTCGTGTCTAATGTATATGTATCGAAAAATTATTGTGCATAATAGTGATGTTCCTACTATTTAATGTACTAAAAGTGATTACCTACTTTTAACTATTTTTAAAAATATTTTTTTATTCCTTATACTTAACTATTACCAAATAATTCGCCCTGTTGTCCAAAGAATTTTAGTGAGCAATTTTGACCTGGGAACCGGTCGACGAAGCCCCGCTGGGCGGGGCTTCTATTTCCGCTCTAAGGGATAAAAGGTACCTAACGAACCTATCCAGGTTAAGGTAAGGGAGGTTCAGATTATTTCTTTTTTAATGCGGGGGGCTTCGCCCCCTTCGCCCCCCCCCCCCCCCCCGGCCCCCTTTTTTAGTTTTGTAAGTATGAGGATGTATAAACAATTGATTAAAAATACTTAAGTATTTATAGACTACGCCATTCACTGCGCCCTAGCTTCGAAAACTAACCAATCCACGTCGGTTTTACCCTGGTTTGTTACTTGAACATTTTTTAACCATTCACCATGTTGTTCAAATGTTTTGCATGTTGTTATTAAAAGCCTTTTTGAATGAAATTTCGGACATGATTAAAGTAGGCGCAGTGAAAATTGACAGTTCGAGTAGTAGGGAAAACAATATTTATTACAATGAACATTAGGATTATTATGCTTTAGGTCATTTGACGTTCGAGTAATCAATATTATAAATATGTGACGTTTCGCGGTCAAAGGTACCTTATGGTCGGTATGGAGTTACGGGCACTCCAATAATTTGCGATTGTTAAGCTATCAATATCAAAAAAGATTATTTTCCTAAGATGTATAGTTATGGAGATATCGTATTTTGAAAAAAGTGTTGGGAAAAATGCAATTTCAAGAAACAGACCATTTAAGTTTAGCTAACTGGAAAACTATGTTGCCAATGGAAGTTACATAGTGGACTACAAAATATGCTGTATTGGTCTTCTTTCTATTAAACTACGTAAACAATTTATATGATTATGTGAATCAAAAACAGTATAATGACCGACTAATGTGATTGCTGACTTATTTAATGGAAATCATGTTTTTCCTTTATTTCTTCATATTTCAAAGGCATATAGTCAAAAAAATTAATGTATCTGCTAATAATATATTCTAAAAGAACATAGAGATAAAAAAGCCAAAAGTTAGAATGGTTTTTTATTTTAATATTTTTGTTTTTGCAAAATCACAAACATCACAAATATTTAATTCTAGTGTAACGATTAATGTAATTATTTTCATACAAATCAGCAAAATCCTTTCAATAACACCAGAAGTAACTGTTTACTTTGATATCTGACCTTAAGAGTAATATTTTAAGTCACTACAAGTTACATCACAATAGTAGTCTTTGTTTCATACATTTATGAAAAGGTACCTTATGAAAAAAACATATAAAATGTGTGTACTAAAATTAATATCAAACTATAATTTACATTCTGGAAACCTTTCCATCAACTTAAACTCTTATTTTAATTCTTAAATACTACTAATATTATCCGTTATTCTTCGTAATCTACTTATTAATTTACTTTTTTAACTAAATTTTATTTTATGTAAAGAAAAGGTGCCTTATGGCCAAGTTACAAAGATTTACACATATGCTTCCTCTAAACGCCTTTTTTTTCAGAAATAAATACCGCCGCGAACTTGTTTTTTGTGACCCACTTCACAATATGCACATGTAGGCTTTTTGCGTTGTAATCGGCAAAAGGTGCGTTCAAAATAAAAGAGCATTCGCTGTTCTAACCTCCCACTCTACGAAATACGATCGGTACACAAGACGTGATTGGTTGATTTCGTAGAACGGGCGCTAGAACAGCGAATGCTCTTTTGGTTTAAACGCGCCTAAAGGCTTGCTTCCGCTGGAATTAGCCTTAGGCTGAGTAGGTAGCACTTCGGGAAAACTTTCTAAAGGATCATTATCCTGAGATACTGCCAGTTGGGGACTTGGGCAAAGTATATCTCTCTCTCCTTTCATTATTTATCACAGCACAAATCTTTACATTAATCGAAATTATTTAATTTAAATTGTAACGAGACCGCATAGAACACAAGAGGAACACTTAATCGGATGCAAGGGTAAACGAACACTAGTAGGTGGTTAAGTACTACCTTGTCACCTTGAGGCGGAAAGGGAACGATACGTAACGGCGGTAGCAGTAGTAGTTTAAACTTATAACCTTTTTTACTAAACTTTAGAAGCGTAACTAAGTACCTTTAAACTCACTCACAGTGAAAATAATAACAGGTAAGATTTCTCAGGTGTTATATTTTACGAAATAGTATTAATAAAAAAAAACTTTTTTAGTCATTTTTTGCGAAACGTTTAATATCTCCGAAACTAAAAACGGCCATAAGGTACCTTTTACCGCGAAACGTCACATATGGTGTAGGTATTTTAAACGTGTATGCGCAAAATTAAGTAGGCTAAACAAGTAGTATGCCATGTAACATTATGCCAAACATTCTCGGCCAAAAAATTTTAGGACAATCGACGTTATGCGACACGACAGGCACCCATGACAAGTAGCTATCTTAAAGTATAAACATAAATTTAATCATTATACATATCTAGTAGTTGTACCTTATTGCTTTATTTTAAGATGCTTAGTTAGAATATCATATCATATATTTTTTTCAATGCAACCATGGTATTTTACAGAGGTGTTTACAATTGTAGGTATAAACATAAACCTACTAATTATTTCTTTAGGTGCACGCTCTTGCTCGGTGTCATGAAAACAGGAGGTGTTTATTTTTTCACATTGGAATCGGTTCGATTCCCAGACGAGGCTAGTAATTTTGAAAAAATCTGAGAATGCAGAATTAGTACCTTTTAAAAATAAGTCTTATTCGGACAATATATCTATGATATTTTAAGGTACTTTTCTTCATGTCAAAATAGTTTTGAGACGCCCTGATATGGTTGCCAAGTGAACTCCAGGCAACCTAAGTTGTAAACCTTTATTTTAACTTTGATCAATTTTCTGTAACAACTAACAAAGTTATAAACGTATATTTCAAATGTCCAAAAATACGGTGGCTAACTATATGATTTTTTATATTTAGCAAAGCTCTTAACATATAAACCAGAACAAACTCAATTCAGCATGAATATACCAATCTTCAGACAGCTTTCACGCACTCATTCTCATCCTCATACTCATCTATCCCATCCCTATGCCAAATCTCGTCAAGCCGAGTACTCCACTCTAATATTCATGAAGTCTACCTTTGGCTGTATTATACAGAGCCCTGTACGTTTATTTGAAGAGTACCTGCAAAGAAAAAAACGTCCGTTAGAAAAGGTTCAGACACAATTAGTATCGAGAGTTCTTGTGACAAAACGAGAGACGCTTTGTCAAATCGAGCGTAAGCTTGAGTACAAGTACTACAAGTTCTTTGCTAGCTATTCTCTTGTTTTTGTAACACAGAATAGGTATTTACTATTTCTAGTAGTTTTTTGTACTCCCAAATAATTGGAGTCATATTTCACTCTCAATTCGATTCGTATTTAATCGAGACTCTGCACTCGATATCGTGTTGATTTTGTAGTCAGTAATCGTATTCTCAATAGAAAAATAGTAATTATATTAAGTTCGTAACCAGAATACAACACTGAACACTTATGGTAGATCAATGCACATAAAAATTATTGCGTTTTATAAAGTTAAACTTATTTTAATGTTTACCTACCTTATGTGTGACAATAACATCGTTTATCAATTCATTTGAAAATGAAAACGAGCACTGAAATGTATACATTTTTTCGTAGAAATATCTAGTAAGTAGGTATTGACATTAATGACAATGTTCACATGCGAACAACGAATAAAAGTAAATGGATCGCAATGATTACAACACATACATAAAAAAATGTTTGTCATGTTATTATAGTTATCAATTTCTCATCAACTGGCGTCATTTTGATGTAAATTTTCATTAAATTGCGAATCATTCTAAGCAATTCGTTTTCAAATGTATACCTTTATTCTTCGAATACAAAAACAACTCGACCAATAGGTCTTATATCAATGAAGTAAGGTCTTCTTATGATCAATCCTTCAACGTTAAGATGACAAACGACCCCACCCTCTCCGGGCAGTCTTGTCGCCATATTTCACGGCGATTGGCCCCATTCAATGTAATCTATCAATATATTATAGTGAATACATGGGAGTGTCCTTGGTAGACAATGTAGTATTGTTTTCGATAGTATTGTTGTATGGTGATATTGGTGATAGTGACTATATGATTTTGCGCTTGTCTCAGTATACGTAAAAGGTATCGATGTGAGCTATAAAACTGGAAAAATACAGTGTCTATATTTGTTTCACCATCATTTCAGCCAAAAGACGTCCACTGCTGAACATCTTACTTGTATCGTATACCTCATTGTTGAGTGTCGTGACCTGTATGAATATTTTTTCGGACGATTTCATTCTACTTCTGACGGCCACTACTACTGAAAATGGCCACAATGACCAGTCCTGCGCCACCCGCATCCAGCGGACTCCTGTGACCTTCACCGGGCCATCAGTCCACCTTGTGGGGAGCAACCTACGCTGTGCCTTCCGGTACGCGGTTTTCCGCCCCGCGGCCATAAGATTATATATTTTTGTATTTTATCGTGTTACTATTAAATTAGCTAGCAATATTTGACTGCAGTGTTGGTGTACACAAAAAACTTGTAACTAAATATTTACGATATTAACATACATCCTACATTGAAATACCTAGCAAATATTTCATCATCATTATCATCAGCCTATGATAGTCCACTGCTGGACGTAGGCCTCTCCTATAAACTATGCGTATTAGGACGCATTAGGAGGTAAATGCTTATAATCGCCACGCTGGGCAAGCGGATTGGCGATTGCAAATATTTATACTTTTACATTTAAATCAATCGTAAGTGAAAACTGGAGTCCATTGAGCATTATATTGATTTCAACTTTCACAATTATCACTCATATTTTAACAGTAAAGCAGGTCTTAATCGGTCTGCCTGCGTCCACAGGTCCTGCCCGAAACGTAAGGATAATATTAAACGTAAGTTTACGCGATTTAGTCCCATTTGTCGTTAAAATATAATGATGGACACCGGGTGACAATAATTTCGAGAAACCCGGGACAAGATTACAATTGTGGCTACCCGGTAATCGTTTTAGAGTTTCCGTCAGCAATCACGGACACCTGGCAGCGACACAAAAGGTATGACAGCAATATTAGCCACACTTGCACGATTCTGGGTTAGGTTGAAAGAGACACTATTATTCGTTTCAACGATAAATGTCCACATCACAGAAATGAACATACACTAGAAGAAGCAAATGTATCTACTTCGCGTGTCCGAATTCAGTGGCAGCCACTGAGATGGCCATTGCTAATGACAGTCCACATACGTCAGTTGTTGCAGCCGCACGTTAGAAAAAAATACAAAATGCCTCATTGCATGATAATTAACTGCACCAGCTCAAATATTTCCAGCGCACAAAAACAAAAACATATTTCCCATCACACGTAAGTAATTTTTAAATAATATTATGCGTGAATTAATTTTTAGTAATTTTTTCCGTATTTTTATTTATGCGTCCAAGGATGTACAGTCAACCAATTGGAACCCTAGGCCACTCAGGAACCATGTCAAAGTAACGTTATCAATCAGATTGTAAGACATTTCAAACGGCTTTTCATTTTGACATGGTTCTAGAGTGGCCTAGGGTTCCAATTGGTCGAGTGTATCTAAGTAACTATAGAATTACGTTACAACCCGCTTACATTGCATTGCTGCGTTTTCTTTAAGCGTTTAATCGACCATGTGTGTTAAAGAGATGATGAATGACATTTTCAGAATGAAGACAAAAGAAAAAAAATCTTTAATAATAATCCATTGTCAGTCATCCGCAGACCACGAACCCTGTAAAGTGTTCGAAACGTCGGAATGAAGTTAAAATTAGTTATTATACGCGAGTTTATCCGTTTTCATAGTTCTATTTCATGTGTAATCCTCGCGGTAACCGAAGAAAATATTACAACAATAATAATTATTTCAAAACAACTAAAACGGAACCATTGCTTCCTCTCTACCCCGGCCTTACCCCGCTACCCGACGGCATTTTCCGAACATTATTTTTCTTTACAATAAAACATATTTTCCTAGGCTTTCGCATTCAATACTATTCTCTCTTCCCTATTCAACAGAATACATATTGCTACAACGTTTCACAGTCATTACAAGTGCTTGTGTAATCTTCTGAAGCTGAATTTGAATCTAATATTGCAGGGAATAAGGTTGAAAGTAGTTTAGAATTTAGACATACGCTAGGAGATGTCATTTGTAGCGTTGAATGGTTCAAATATGAAAGCATTAGTTTCCGATCTAGCTTTTCATATGTGGATATCGTGAGGGTTACAATGTTTGTCAAAGATTTTATGGATGTAATTTTACTAATGTTCAAATGATAATCGGCAAGAATTGCGGCTATGCCCGTTAAGTTTTTCTTTTTAGCCCAGTTAGTAGTAACCCTGCCAAAGACGTAGGATGTTCCTGGTTCAAAACCGGGCAAGATAGTTTATCTGTGTCTTTAATACTAATATTTGTTCGTTGGTCATAGTTGCTCTCTATTTTATGCCTGATCGAACTATTTAAAATGAGTGAGTGATATGTAGGTATTTAAGTATACCAACATAAATATGAACAAAAAAGTGTGTTTTATGCAAAAAATAAATACATAATACAAGTCTTAGTTGATTTGTATAAAGATGTATAAATCACTTATTTTGACATGGTTATAAAGAAGCCGATGTTTCGATTGGTTTAGTGTACAAGTACAGTCGACCAAATTATTAGCCTTATCCATTTGCAAGCAAATTGTAAGGGAAATTATGTCAGCCTCCGTGGCCTAGTTGCTAGTGAAACTACCTCCCTACGAAGCTGGAGGTTCCGTGTTCAAATCCCAGCGAGGGCAATATTTGTGTTATTTATTGATCACAAATATTTATGGGTGGACGATATTCGAGAGAGTACGGGTCACTTTTGGATGAGGTTAGCTCATGGCCGGGACCAGTGGCGTACAAAAAGTGAGGCATATGCTTAGCAGTGGACGATAACGGCTGATGATGATGATGATTTATACCTTGGTCGCGGCCGTCTATGTATCTATCTATTACTTATATACGTTGACACCGCTCAGTCGTGTCAACTGCATTGCTGAGTGGAGACCATTTCAGCTTCACATCTGTAACTCTTTGTTTTGTGTTCTTTTCATGGTTTATATTATAATGTAATTTTGTTTTTTTTACTATAATGTCTTTGCATACCTATATTATGATGTGTTGCCTGAATAAATACTACTATTCTATTCTATATATATAGGTATATATCATCGCATGATACACATCACAACCCTTAATTGAGCTTACCATGGGACTAAGCATGCATTCACTATTCTAACCCCCTACTCTACGAAATTCGATCGTTACACAAAATGTGATTCGTTGATTTCGTAGCGTGGGGGATAGAATAGCGAATGCTCGTTTGGTCTGAATGCACCTTAAGACAAATAACCTGGTACACCATACATAAATACACAAATCGATAATTTCTTTCGTCGCCAAAGAATACCAACTCATAACCTAACTAAATCCAAACTTCCGCGGCCGCTTTCTTAAACTCCATTCCTCCCCCATATTTTACCCCCTCCATAATTCCCCCATCGAGGGGGGGTAAATGTAATTAGTGTCCGTATTCCTAGTCATTACATTGTCTTTGAAGCCACGCACGGAAACATTCATAGTATTGTCTTGTTTGCGTTCTTCCGATATCGAAATTGATGAAATGTCATTACGAATTGAAGAGGGGAAAGATAATTTTGTTTTTAGTATTGTATACTTGGGGGCACGATTGTCATCATATTATTTACAATTTAGTTGAGAATTACGTTTGATATCAGTCAGCATTTGTTCCTTAATCATGGCTGTGTATGTATTTAAGTATCTTTATGTATATCTATTGTATATATCGTCGCCTGAAACCCACATCACAAGCCTTAATTTAGCTTACCGTGGGACTGGGTCGATTTGTGTAAGATGTCCCAAGATATTTATATTTATATTAGTTTAGTAACTCAACTTCACTAGATAGTTGAAGGCTTATTATCCTTGGAAATAATAAAAACATATGGGGTATCGATACAACTATATTAGTACAGCACATTACGACACAAGAACAAAAAACATGAAATTTGAAACGAGTGGCGATGTTTGAAAACACGATCGAAGAAAGTGTTTTAAATCGACACGAGTTATTTCCTTTTTGCACGTGTCTCATACGAAGTTTTTAAGTACAGATGGCCCTCCGACGTTTTGGACCTGACGTAAAATGATCCACTTCTCGCACTAGAGCCTAAAAAAGGCACCATCTGTACTAAAAATAATTATAAGCTTCTACGATCTATAAGCGTCGTTAATACTTATGTGGGATGGTTTTAGATGAATTCCCAATTATAACGAACATGCTTTTCCAATATAAACTTTGTTACTTTTTGCAGCTATACCGAATGAAAAGTCATTTCAAGTATTGCCTACGGACCGATGGTTATAAAATCACCAATACAGCCGAAAAGCAATTTGACATCGCGAACAAAAGCCGAACGACCTGACAATAGCACAATACTACTCAAACTCTAATCAACTTTTTGGCTTTTGTTAAGCGAATCATTTTTATGAGAATGTAAGTCAATCAATTGGAGCTCTATTTAAGAACTGTGTGATAACGAATAGTACCAACTAAGTGAATTTTTAAATCAAATAGTAAGAAACAGCTTGCTAACTTAACCACTCACTTGCTTCATGTAGCTTTTGTTACATGTCATCACTCTTATTTTACATGGACATAGAGTCTATCGCAAAAATCAAAGCAAGTGAGTGGTTAATAATGCTCCATTTGAGATGATTCTAAAGCAGCCTAAGATTTTAATTTGTTGAGTGTAGTAAATTATGTTAAGTATAAATCTTGAGACATCTTACACAAATTGACCTAGGTCCCACGGTAAGCTCAATTAAGGCTTGTGATGTGACTAAGGGATGATAACACCATGCAAACATGCATTTTTCTCGTGTTAAAAAGCCTTTTACTTAACGGGTCACCTAAAAACGTGGACTACAATGTAAGTACAATAATTTTGCATAAAACCAGCGTGACCGTGGCAATAATTCAATCTTTAAAATTATCCACTGCGTAATGTTGTGTTTTTTACATTGTTTCTTTTTTTATGTATTACTATTGTATCCATCCGTAACCTAGGAGGATCACTAATATAAATAAATAAATATCTTGGTACATCTTACAAAAATCGACCCAGTCCCACGGTAAGCTAAATTAAGGCTTGTGATGTGGGTTTCAAGCGACGATATATACATAAAGATACTTAACTTAAATACATACACAGCCATGACGAAGAGACAAAAATGTGTGATAATAAGATACACAAATATTTATATAAATAATGTTTATATATATATATAAAAATAAGAAACTTTTTCCTAAGAAATGTTGCTTTGTTATAGCTTGAAGCACACTCAGGTTATCGGTCACGCCGTAGTACCGCTACGACGTAGAGGCGTAGACCCTCTACGATAAATCACCGTAGAGCTTTTGTACCGTCGGCAAAAAGGTTCCATCTTATTGATATTAATGATCTCTGGATAGTGGGAGACGACAGATGTTTCAGTTTAACTTTTTTTGTTGTCGGTTAAGTGAAAAAGGGTTGTGTTCGACATATTTGTCGCTAGCTTGTGACATAAACTTTACCGGCGAATGAAAAATGTATAATAATTTTGTTACATTAACACTTTGAGCGCGTGGAACTCGCGAGGGGAGTTCTCTGTGGGAGGTCTTTTTTCGCTACAAAGCGTAGCACTCGTCCGCAATAAAAGTGTTACTTTAATATTGGGAGGAGGTTTTGGTTCAAAGTAGAAATAATATGACATCTAATAATAATAATTCATATGAGTGCATAGTAGAGCTACTACTTAAAAACACAAATCAACATAGACAAAACCTTCTTTACTTCTGGATATGGGACTCTAAAAATAAAACGTGCAGGTTTAAAAGTCCGCAATCTCAACAAACACCTCATCTCGTTGTTTTCACAGAAATGTCTCAATTGAGAGTTCGCGTAATTCTAGACAAATATTGGCACAGCGCGCCAATGTTTGGACAATGTTCAGCCAATGTTGAAACAAGCTGGAACCAATGTTTGAACAATGTTCTTAACTTAATCAGTGTTGGGATATTTTATGAAAATATTTTGTTGATTTTGTATAAAGAGGATTGGTCAGGTGCGGGGTGTAAGGGAATAAAATAAGGCCAAAAGCATGTCGGGCCATGCTCAGTGTAGGGTCCCGTAGTTATTCAAAACCAGCTGGTCATATAATGTTAAAAAAAGTGTTATTATAATGTACCTCAAGCCCACTATTCTTAATTTTTCCGAAAATATTGACTTTAGAAAAAAAAAATCTTTTGGAACCCTTATCTATATATTTTATTCAACCATTTTGTATGCGTGATTAATATCTATAACTGTAACAAACTGCAAATTTATAATACTAACGGCCACTGAGCTGTGCTGCAGATAGACAGACTGACAGACGGACAGCCGTTCATAGCGAAACTATTAGGATTCCTAGTTTATACGCAACCACGCATACACGTTACATTTCGTACCATACGCGTTTTAATTGTATAAATATAATTTGTTCCTGTAATTGTGATTTTTGTGTATGTGTAAGTTGCGAATAAACTTATTTTTATTTCTATTTCAACCCTAAACATTTTTCTTTAACTTACAATGAGCGATTTAAGTAAGATTATGATGATTTATACAATATTTTAGATTAACATAGACGTTACAGAACCATAATGGATTGAGTATGTTGTACACTCAACACATTGGAACCCAAAATCGCTCTAGAACCATGTCAAACTAACAAGTAATAAGAAATTTCTTACAATCTGATTGACAACGTCAATGTGACAAAGTTCCCGAGTGAACCCTAGGTCCAATTGGTTGACCGTACGTGGGCAGCTTTAGGAAACAGTTTTCACTCTCTCCTCTTCACTATCGACCGCAGTTTTGATCAAAGTTGAACCAATAATATATCAAAAGCAATCCCGCTACACATGAGTTGACAAGTAACGGTTACGTCAGCATTTATTTACTCAATACGTAAAGCAGTCCGTCACGCTCATTCCATTATATTAGTGTGAGCGTGAAAGGCACAGCGTGGGTCGTCGTAGGTAGCGTTGACAATTTCCGGATTAAATCCCGTTTCTTTCCAAACAGCTCGTTTTTTCCGAAAAAATCAATGAAAGTTTCAACTTTAATTTTCAACTCTAAATCAATGTGAAGTAGGTCTACATTTTTACTTATACGAGGAGTACGCGATGACATCGAGGATAAATATGAAATAGATGGAAAAGAGTCACAGTGACATTGATTATTTCTGTAAAAGCCCGAAAAAAACGGGGAAAAAACGAAATTTTCATATATTCCCAAAAAAAAAAACATAATATTTTTTTCCGACATTTTCAACTCTAGTCGTAGGTGGTTTTCAGATGACCTGGTGAAGGTCACAGGAGTTTGCTGGATGCGGGTGGCGCAAGACCGGTTAAGGGGCAATTTGATAACACGGACATAAAAGGTATTAGACCCAAATAAACCTTCCTGTCGCAATATTCGTAATAATCCAATCGTTAATCGATAAAATGGAATCGGCCAGTAATTTAATGTTGATCTGTCCTTAGTACCAATAGCGCCGTGTAGCTCAGAGTCCCATCTTTCGGTATCAAGTAAAAGCTAACGTAAAAGTTACTCGCCAACTCATGCTACGATTCTTAGAAGCATGCACGGCACGTCGGACACCGGTCGGACAATCATAAAAAAATGTTACTGAAAATTCTACTCAGATTCCCTATTTTTGGGTGCGAATTTTTACTGAAACAGTAATATCGATATCGATATAGATATTTTTTTCTTTATATTGTATTTCTCAAATTTAAAATAAAAGATCACAATCATTGAAATGTATTACTACTTATTTGTAAACCAACGTGTTTCTTTAGAGGTTACTTTATTTTAATACCGTAGATGGCGTAAATAACAAAAAAAAAATCGAATCTCGCTCGACTTATTAAATTTCAACATAACATTTCGTTGAAATAATTTACAATATTATTTAAGGTTTGTTTCAAGTTTAATTTTAGTTTGTTTACCTACTGTTTTAGCTGATTCCCTTATCATCATCATCATCATCATCATAGCCGAAAGACGTCCACTGCTGAATATAGGTCTCCCTCAAAGATTGCCACAATGACCGGTCCTGCGCCACCCGCATCCAGCGGACTCCTGCGACCTTCACCAGGTCATCAGTCAGATTTTCCGATGCTCACTAATTATCTAAAACATGTTATCCACAATATGTACTACTTCTATTAACGTACTCAAATCCTACAAATATCCAAAAACTAAAAACCCAGCCGGGCCTAGCGGCCATCTTGGACGCCGGTCACGTCCTGACAAGTCGGTTACTCCGCGAAATCGGGTCCCGCCCGGACCGCGCGTGTGAGCGGGCCCTTACCCTTGGGCCTTGGACGCCATTGCGACTACTTACCTAGTTTTAGCTTTATGGTTGAGCTTAAGGCACTGGTCTCACCGTGAGCTACTAAGCTATGAACTATCGAGACACGGCGTTACACGCCCGGCGGTGATAGCTGACAGCTGGGCGAGTAAAGCCGTGTCTCTTTTATTTACACGGGACTGCGTATCTTTTGTTCGTGTTTATAGCCGATAGTTCATAGCTTAGTAGCCCGCCGTAAGACCAGTGCCTAAGATGGTTTAGTATAAGACTAATACACAGGTTCCTTCTTCGACGTAGTTAAGGAGAAACGGTAAAATGTATGAAATTTCACATTTTTCATGACTTTTCCTTTTGACTCAAGTTTAAAAATTTAATTTAAAATATTTTCTGGACTGGACCCTTTTTCATTGACTGACCATTTATTTATCGAAGTTTCATGATGGCCAGCAGCACCATGAATCATAGTGGACACACTACTCAATCGCGAAACCGCTTGCCCAGCGTGGCGATTATGGGCATTTACCTCCTAATGCGTCCATACGCATAGGCTAAGGAGAGGCCGTTGTCAAGCCAATGGATTGATATAGGCTTCTGATGTGATGTGAAAAAATGTATATTTTCTGCCTTCCGGCCGGCAAAGTGCTGTTTGCCGACCGGAAGCCGCTACGCTAAACTAAGTTGTCGCCTGCCGGCTCCGTTGAGCAGAAAAATAATACACCTCGGCCGTTGAATGGAAAAGCCTCGGATGACATGTTTGTCGGTCATGGCTTCGCCTCGGCCTACAATTACACGTCATCCGAGACATTTCCCACTTAATCGGCCTTGGCAAGTAATCTACTATTATCACTGATAATTGGACACTAGGTCACTCAATTCTGGTCGAGTACGGCTACGGGAATACGTCTCATAACAATTGGCGGTTCAAAAGTGTCGGGTACTGATGTATTTGGGAGGTCGAGTGTTTGTTTAGCGTAGTTTTATTTACTTTGCTCGAGTGAGCGTCCATTTTTGCAGTACTTTTTAAGGCTACAGACTTAAGGTTGTATCGGCATTTGAGAAGGACACCACTTTGGGAAAATGAAATAGTAATATTAGCACTTATTGTGAAAACACAAATCAAATTATTTATTAACGAAATATTTTGAATTGTGTTTTCATTTTTTCTCCAGTAGCCTAAAGACTAGTAGTGAAAGGTGCCTAGCCTTGTAAGGGATTGCATATACCCGAAAAAATTGACCGGTGGTTACTAAGACCGAGCGGTGCAAGCATCAGCCGCGAAAGCTGAGCACGTTTGTTCGATACCAACCTCGGACGTTGGTGATATTGTTCGTTTTTTCTTTGGTATATGACATCCAATATTTATAGTAATATTAGCAATTTCGGGTTCAAAGTCTAAATAATTTCCACTATTTGAGTTAGAACAATGTGCCTTAGATCTAGTATCCCTCACAACTTTTACACACACAGAAGTTCGAGTATAATGGAAATAGGTTACGTATCCAGAACTCTTACAAACACAAACCACATAATACAGGGTGGCCCATTCAAATCGGTCAGTATGGGAAAGTCTGAAACTATAAGACATAGTTACCAGAGATATACGAAGATTTGTTCTTAGGAACCATGTCATTGTTTTTGATAATAAGGAAGACTGTCATAAATATGTTTTTTTTTCTTAAGATTTACAAAAAATTACACAATAAACACCTAGTAAAATAAATTTAAGTACGTGAAAACAATGAATTCCATTAATTTTAGCCATCATGTTTCTTAGAGACATTTACTGTTAAGACCTACACAAACGATATCTGAATAGAAATAGTGTATGTTTATTTTTCAAAACAACCGGGTTTAATTCCCTAGCTGGGTACAGTTTTTTTTTTCAAATGTATGACTGCAGTTTTTCTTTTTATCAAAACCGGTGAAATGGTTCCTAAGAACAAATCTTCGTATGTCTTTCCCATACTGACCGATTTGAGTGGGCCACCCTGTATAGATACTTATGGATCTATTATTATTATATATACTTTATATCATCGCTTGGTAATCACATCACAAACCTTGAATTTACCGTGGGACTAGGACGATTTATGTAAGATGTCCGAAGATATTTATTTATATTTAAATCTGATAGTCACCTCTACATTTTATCGGAATTACTTTATAAACTGAAACTGCCGCAAGTATACTCTAAATGGCATTAAAAATTCATAATTCCTAAAAGGGTAAAATAAATAAGGGTTGGAAGTTTAAGAGCCTCATCAATAATTAATTCGTTTCAAAGATCGGTACGATAGAGAAATATTATTAATGAAATAGAAACCAGTACAGTCAAGGGCATAAATATGTATACACTTTTTTATTTTATGTCGTTAAAATAAGGTGCAAAAGTGTATACATATTTTGCAGTGCCTTTTATGTAAATTACACCGTGTACCGTGTGGTGACAGCGGTAAGAATATATTTGTCACCACCCCAGCTTTTCCCGCGGGTGTCGTAAGAACCGACTAAGGGATTGAAGTGTCACTGACCATTCTTTGATAGAAGATTGATGATGGGCAGCAGCGTCATCATAGTGGACACATTACTGCGATCGCCAATCCGTGGCGATTTTGTGCATTTACGTCCTAATGCGTCCATACGCTTAGGGTATAGGAGAGGCCTTTATTCACCAGTGGACTAATTATAGGCTGGAGATGTGATTGTGATGTTATGAAATATAAGGTTTCGGTAGCCCAAGTGACGCCGCCTTCGAAGTCGAAGCTTCCCGTGTTCCGGTTCAAATCCCGGCGAGAGCATTTATGGGTTTATCACTAATATTTGTAACCAATACTGCAAAATCCATGTTATTTAATAAAAATTACTTCATCATCCTACACCATCAAAACAATAAATGCTTACGTTTGTTTGTTGCTACATTCATGGTAACCTTTCACAAACGCGTGTATATTTCGATAATGTGTGTGTGATAATGTTGTGTTTTCTTCCGAGTTATTAGTTATTATAGATATTTTTGAGCAATTTCTGACTCCTCTAGTCACTAAAAAGAACTTCGATAAACCCACAATTTTGAGAAAAACCGTGTTCGTACATCGGTGGACTTTTTCGTGGAACCCTTTGAAAGTGGCTGTCACTTTAAGTCGAATATATCGGTTCTTGACTCACACGCAGCTAATCAAAAAGATGGCGGCTTCCTCAAATTTCATATTTTCTCAGAAACAGCCCAATTACTCATTCATGTACTCCAAACACATCATTATCCATCACAATCGAGCCAAAACTCCGTTCCAACGACAGGTAGGGGCGCCATCAGATATATCGGAGCAGCCAGGGTGCTCATAAATATCTGAACACGCCTCTATTGTCATCGCGTTTGAGTGCATGTTTCGATATTTTTAAGCACTCTGGATGCTTCGATCTATCTGACGGAGACTGTTCAGTCAAATCCATATGTATGTCTACACATTTTCGTCTTAAATCAATGGAATAAGGTACAAATTCGTATAGGAATTTATAGCTCCCGTATCCCATCCATCACCCCTATTATCTAACTTAACGATTCCCCGTAAAATGCGTAAAAAATCGAATGACACAACAATATAGACAGCAAGCGAATATACGTCTTACGGTCATAGACCGAGAGACGAATGTCCTAAACGGGAGGCGCTGGCAATTTTTCATATGCCGTAAAAGAAGCTCATCATAGCTCGGGTAATAATTAATGACCGTATATTGGTGGAAATAAGTGGGTATTAGAAAACGCTTCATGGATAAAATATAGGAGATATTTTTAGACACAAAATAAACGATTCATGATAAAGCTGAAGAATCCTAATCACTGAAATAGCATCACCTACGCATTGTCCAAAGTATAATTAAATATTTATACATAAATTTCAGTTCTTAAGCAAAACGTTTATTAAACTTAATTTCTAAGGTAAAAAACTTGAAGTAATTAATACACAAAATCAAAAAGAACCATTGCTAGTACTTAATTACACACAATACTAACTAATTAAAACATTGAATTGTAGTTTGTCTCCTGGACTAAGTAGCAAATAAATTAATTCTAAATTAGTAGGTTTACGAGAAAATAAAAGCAATTTATTTATTTAAAGATAATGGACTAAATATCTTTGTTTGGGAGAAAAATGTTTAAGGAGTAAACAAGTTATTAGCAAATTTTAAATTACAAAACAGAGAAAATAAGTAAAATAACTTCATTGCCCATGTTGCCCTGGGAGCTTATCGCAAATATCAGAAATCGTAAGTTTACAGGATCTATCTCTGTCAAACCGATGACATCTACGTTGGAGTGCAAGAGACAAATGATCGAAAACAATCATCGAAATTCGCGGCCTGAGTCTATTTTAAACTGTCGAAAAAGAGTACCTAGCTAATGCCAATGGCTAACGCGCAGTCGAACGAAACGGGTTCCGTAGATATTCAAAAACGGCTGGGTCGATTATGTCGGACATAGTTTTATTTTAAAATATTCTATAAGCCCCACTATTCATGATTTTCCTATATTTTTTTGTTCCATTGATCAAAAGTTAGGGGGAGACACATTTAAAAAAATGTAATTCTCGAGCGGTTATCTCCGAAAATACTTTTTTTGGGACCTCTATTCTTATTGAATGGCCTATTCAACGATATCCCACACTATAGGATCGCAGTAAAATAAAAAAAAATATCCACACTTTACTACTAGCAAATTTCTAGCACTAACGGCCACTGATCTATGTTCTGGACAGACAGACGGACATGGTGAAACTATTAAGGGTTCCTAGTTTACTACGGAATCCTAAAAACTACGATACGCTACTCAGCGTTAGCGATTGGCATCTTGGATACCAACCAAGGGCTTCAAAGTCAGCACAGGGCTGCCAACTTAGGGGTTTTATCCCTAAATTTAGGGGTTACATGAGAACCGAGAGGTTTTTTCAGGGGCTTCAAATATTTTAGAGTTTTTCCATACCATTTTTGTTCTTTCTATCTATGGAAAGATGCTTACAAAAATCATAAAACTTTGTTACTGGACCAAAGCACGCCTTCTTCGGAGCAGTGACAAAGACAGATATCCTATACGTTTTCGAAGTTTGCAGAACTCTCAGACGTCTTGATTCCCAAAAATCTCTAGTTTCCCGAAAATAACCTTACGTTTAGTTAAGGGGATTTTAACTTGATAGAATACAATACAATATTCTTTATACCTCACAAAAAAAGAAGGAAAACACACAACAATATATGAAAAAACAATAGAGACAGACATCAGGCCCCTTATCGCTAAAGAGCGATTTCTCCCAGACAGCCTTAGTGTAGCGGAAAACGAAATATTTGGAGTTGGTAACCCTGAGTGGGCATGATTTTCGAGTATTGTGGACATTTCCCCGCGGCGATCCAAGCCGGAGCTTAGCCAGGCGGCAGTACCTTTGATCTCGGAATTTTCATCACGTTTAACGTCTGATATTATGTGACCCTTGTAAAGTATGCGTATGAATCCTTACAATGAGCTAGTGCGTTTTAACCCTGGGGTAAGTCTTTTGTACGAAATATTTTATTTTTATTATTTGTATTTGGATGATTCTGAATGTCAAAAACGACAGAAAATTTCAAAAGAAGACACCTAAAACGATATAATTACGAGTGATTTTCTGTTTCTCCGAAAAGGATTGTCACCAAAGAAAAACGATTTCGATCGTTTCTCCAAGATTCCTTCATCATCATCATTCATCATTTTGAAATCGGTTAATAAATTGTGATCGAAATCGGTTAGCTTGATATTGAGTTGTACGTCCATATGTCGTGCACATGCTTAATGCATACTTAATACTTATAGGGTTTCCTTGGAATCAATTTATTCGTTATGCTGTATGTTTAGTATAACATTCATTTGAAGGTGAAATATCGCGAACTTCTAAATAGTCGTTAATTTCGAGGATTTGTCTCTATCACTCCAACGAAGGCGTCATTAGAGTAACAAGGACAAAACCTCGCTTGTCCTTGTGAGTGCTTGTTCGATTTTTTGAAATATGTTTTTTTAAAGGAACTTCTTTCTTACGTGGCGCACTATGTGAACGCGTAATCTTTCGGTTAATAGAATACTGATGTTCCAGCCATAATAGGGATGATTACTGTAGTTCAAATAAATTATTTAACGTTATGCACGACATGATACACGAAGAAATTATTACTAAGATGTAGATTGCAGTAATTTTTGTACAGTACTTCTATTTAATAAATTGAAAAGAACTTAATAGAGTAGGTCATTTGGCAGTACTCAAACGTGACGTCACTTTTGAGTATTTCATATAAAATTCCGATGGTTTTGACAGTTCGAAAAAAGATGCTGATTTGACTTACCAGTCATCATGCCTATTCCTGTGGTTGCAGGCAGACTGTATGCTTGTTTGCTGTCATTGTGCCAGATTTGCAGTCCCAGCGAAGCGACCGATAAATCTACGGGAAGCGTGGAGCCAGACCGAATTGTTAGGCATTTATCCGGGCCGTGGCGGTAGGAACGCCAAAGATTTCCAGATTGGTCAGCCTCTGTAGCCTAGTTGGTAGTGACCCTGCCTACGAAGCTGGAGGTTCCGGGTTCGAATCCCGGCGAGGGCATTCTTTGTGTATTTATTTATCACAAATGTTTGTTCCTTGGTCATGGCTGTGTATGTATCTAAGTATCTATAAGTATCTATCTATTATATATATCGTCGCCTGGTACCCACAACACAAGCCTTAATTGAGCTTACCGTGGGACTAGGTTGATTTGTGTAAGATGTCCCAAGATATTTTTTTTTTTTTTTTTTTTTTAATATTTGAATTTAGTGTTACGTTTGATTTCTAGTTTGGTATCGTTTTATCGTCCGCTGTGCCTTCGATTTGGATTATAGATAGAAACGGTCAATTATAATGAATACACATTTTTATGTAAGTGCCAAATAATAATAGAAAAATAAACCATGAAAATAGATTTAAAATACATACCGACAACAAACATAGATAATTATCAAACGGCAAGTGATACCTAAAAAATAAATTATTTGTCTGGTCAGGATGTGATATTATTTAAATATCTTATTTTAGTACTGAGGTGACGCTTTTATATTATGCACTAGCGCGAGAAATGATTATTTTTTGTCAGATCGAAACTTAGGAGGGTCATCTGCAAGACGTCGTACGATACAAGTGCGATAAAAAATTGTATCGTCGACTACGAACGTCGTGTATATATTTATACTTTACGCATGTGTGATCTTATGTAGTTAACCATAAGAATCCTTTAAATATGACACGAGTAAATAAAAAAAGCAGTAAACGTGGCAAAAGTGCAATCCCCAACTCAAAATGACAAGCTCTTTCAATTCCAAAAATTCCAAGCCTCAATGGTAAAATTTTCTTTATACCTCGCCTATTTGCGCAGAAAGAATTGTTATCACCACCGTCCACAACATAACCGGTACAACAGAGACCTCGAACACCGTTTAGTTTCCCCAAATGTCGAGGCCTTAGTTACACTGGCCTTGAACACAGGGCTAATCCAATTAGGCCCCCATTGTCCCCCTAAAGGCCCCCTAAAAGCCCCCAGCTTCATATTTTTACAAGAACCGTTGGTTAATCATGTTAATTTACTGAACAAAGATGGCTACGCAATTTAAGAAAACGGAGAGTTTTACAAAGCCCATTGAATTTGAAAGAACTGGTTTAAAGGATTCTGATTCAAATAAATATTATTGAGAGTTTCGTTTGTCTGTTATTCTCACGAATGAAAGGATAATTTGAGTAATTTTATAAAAACATGCTTACAATTTTCATGATGGGTCTTGTAATCCATTTTTCATCACACCTGTTCGGTAAGTGCGCCAATACGCTGCGGTGATGCGCGCCGTAGGTGCGTCATTACGTCATAGTAGGCCGTTAAGGATTTTCATACAACATGACGTCGCACTAGCGCGGTCCGGCGCACGCCGCGCGCTGCGCCGAGATTTCTTTTATGAAAATGATGAAATTAAGTCATCCCTGATTTAGACCATTTTAGAGTAGTTTTGTGAAAATATATTGTTTTATTTACTTTTTTGCATCACAGGTGTGATGAAAAACATTATGTGTACCACGGGCGGTACAAGAATTATGAACTCGTGTGAAGTAAAGCCCGCGCCTTCGGCATGGGCTTTACTTTCACACTCGTTCGCAAATTCTTACTTACCGCCCTAAATACACAATGTACTATTAAGGTGTGTCCCGTTTCGTCAATACTAGCGAAAATATATTTAATCATAAGAATTCATATTATGTTATTATTTTATGAATATTTTGAAAGCCATTCGTCCACCCCTAAGAACTTTTTTTCGCAGAATCAGATGTGCTTGTTCATAAGGTAGATTCAACTTTCAATATTATTTGCTTTTTTTTTGTTTACGTTACGATCTTGACATACTTTGCAGTGCATTTAAAGGAAATGGAATACAATATATCGGGGAGGCTACGGTGCTCAAAATACCTGAATAAATAAATAACTTGGGGCATCTTACACTAATCGCCCTAGTTTTATGGTAAGCTACATAAAATCTTGTGGTGTGGGTACCAAGACAGTACCTACACAAGTACCATACAGATACTTAAATAGATACGACCTAGGAACAAATATTTGTGATGAATAAAAACAGACAAATAAGGTCCTCGCCGTGATCGAACCGGGAACCTCCAGCTTCGCACGCAGGGTCACTATCAACTAGACTACAGAGGCTGACACTAGCTTATTACAATGTTAATAGAGTTCACACTTCGTCAGCAAACTGTGTCGTCGAGGGCACTTGATGGACGTGCATATTTGAAGTATTTTTCCGGGAACAAGCTAATTACAAAATCAATACGGTTTATATTTTAAAGACAAACGGGTCTTAATCGCGTAAACTTACGTTTAATTATATCCTGACGTTTCGGGCATGTGGCGAGGCCGTGTGGTGACGGCAGTAAGAATACATTTGTCACCACCCCAACTCCTCCTGCGGGTGTCGTAAGAGTCGACTAAGGGATTGAAGTGTCACTGACCATTATTTGACAAAAGATTGATGATGGGCAGCAGTGTCATCATAGTGGTCACATTACTGCGATCGGCAATCCGCTTGCCCAGCGTGGTGATTATGGGCATTTACCTCCTAATGCGTCTATCTATACGCATAGTTAATGGGAGAGGCCTACGTCCAGCAGTGGACTATCATAGGCTGATGATGATGATGATGATGATGTTTCGGGCATGACATCGAGGGGGGCATTATCTCCAGATCGACGGAGTTGCTATGGGTAGCCCTGTGGCACCGGTTTTAGCAAATATCTGGAGGGAGCATTTCGAGTCCAGCATAGATCTGCAACCATGGGCAGTGAAATTATGGAAGCGGTATGTCGATGATGTCTTCTGCGTTATGAGAGGGGGCAAGCATGAAGTTGAGCAATTACTCCAGTATCTCAATTCCATTCATACTTAAGTCAAATTCACATATGAATTGGAATCGGAGCGTAGTTTGCCTTTTCTGGACGTGAAGGTCGAGATGATGGTTCCTGACTGTCTATAGGAAGCCCACACACACAGACAGGTATTTGAACGCTCTGTCTCACCACCACCCCCGGCAGCTTCAGTCTGTGGTTAATTCTCTAAAGAACAGAGCACATGACCTTTGTGACCCTGAATTTCTGGAAATTGAGTTATCGCACGTTCAGGAGGTTCTGAAGAGAAATGGCTACTTAATGAACAGACGGCAACCCAGACGAACACCGAGGAAGAAACATCCAGATGTTGCGAGGCGACCAGCATTTATGCCTTATGTCAGGGGTGTAACGGACAAAATAGGTACGCTTTTGAATAAGTATTCCATACCTACCGTTTATATGCCGTTATCAAAGGTGGCAGGGCATCTAAGGTCGCCTAAGGATGTTTTACCTTATCACACACCGGGCGTTTATAAGATTGATTGTAGCTGTGGTAGTTCCTATATTGGGGAAACCAAACGCACCATAGCGGAAAGGGTCAAGGAACATATCACGGCTGTTAAAAAGCGTCAGACTAATAAGTCTGCTGTGGCCGAGCATTTGTTGGAGTCCGGACCTAACCACTGGATTGAGCTCCATAACCCGAAAGTCCTCTCAACCGAGCGTATACATCATAGCCGAAAAGTACGTGAAGCTATAGAAATTAAGAAACATCGGAATTTTAATCAAAATGAGGGGCAAGGAATCTCGTCCGCGTGGAATCCCGTGATTTACAAATGTAAGCGTGGTGAAACATCCATTTTAAAGCCTTTGGATGTTGTGAGTGTTGTGTGTAGACCTAGTGACAGCCCTAGTTCGAAAAACCCGCGCAGCTCGAAGGTGTTGATACATTTTCTCGCCAGTCTGCCTGCGACCACGGGTGTAACGTCATGCCCGAAACGTCAGGATATAATTAAACGTAAGTTTACGCAATTAAGACCCGTTGTCTTTAAAATATGAGTGATAATCGTGAAAGTTTAAATCAATACGGTTTACCTTTATACGAGTAGTATGCTCTTATGGAAAACTGGACATACCTGAAACAAGAATAATAATTATAAATAAACGGTGAATAAGTTCATGGTAACTAATTTTTGCTTTTGAAATAATTGTGAAAATACAAATCAAATTATTTATTAACTAAATATTTTGATTTGTACTTTTATTTTTCCCAGTAGTCACACTACTTAATAATATATTAATTATGAATATTGGATGTCATATACCAAAGAAAAAACGACCAAGATTACCAACGTCTGAGGTGGGAATCGAACCTACGTGCTCAGCTTTCACGGCTGATGCCTGCACCGCTCGGCCACTCGGTCTTAGCAACCACCAGTCAATTTTCTCGGGTATATGCAATCCCTTACAAGGCTAACCGCCTTTAATTCTATGTATTCTGAATAGGAGGTGCATGCATGTAGTGCTTGCCCTTAGAGATTAGTCAAAAATATATCGTTTTTTCTTTGGTATATGACATCCAATATTTATAATTTATGCTTTTGATGTAAAAAATACAGAATAATACAGAAAACAATAAGTATAAATATATTATACAATCTCGGTCAAATACTATGGGTCGGGTATCATTTTTCATAGAAATTACTGCCAACGAGCTGATTTCAAAGAGAGTTACAGGTCAGATATTTACAAGACTAAAAAAAAGGTGATTCACCCAAATGTCATTGTTTAGTAAACCTTTGTTAAAATGGTACCTTTCAATGTCATCTACTCAAAACGTCACCATGACAGTAAGAATGAACACCCTCTCCCAAATCTCACAATCTATAAACGTGGCAATCAAGAGTCTCGATCATTTGTCGCCGACGAGCCGGCGGGACAGCGTTTATCAATTCGAGACCGGCTTATCGGTAATTGGGTTCGTCCTAATTGCTGACGAGACTGTTGGCTGGAATTGTCGTAAACGTAAAGGATCTGGGATTGAGACGGAAGAGAAATTAAAATTTGTCTTTAAATGGATATATTATTATTTATTTGTCTTTACATTTTAGCGTGCATTTAAGTACGAGATACTCTTAGTATTCATAGACGAACAATGTATGGTACACTCGGCTAAGATCGGATCTAATGTAAAATCGGATGGCCGCAATAACTACTAAAATAGTAGTATTTTTTCCTTTCTGGCTATATTATACATGACGCGAATTCACCCCGCCCCTCTCGCTAGTATGCAGAAACTGCTCAGCTGCATCAGCCGTGAGCTACAAACGTTTAAAAAAGTAGAGATCCAATCTTTAACAGGAAGCTATGCACCGTCTTCTCCTTACTTTATAGTTGAAATTAGATACTAATCGGATCTTAAGCCAATAAGGTTTTTCGGTTGGGTGTCTTGAAAAAAAATTAGTGCAAGTTTGAGTGTCGATTACTCGTAAGCTATTCGGCTGAGCGGCATCAAATAAATTTATATTGAAAGCTTGGTTTCTTTTTTATCACGTACATCACACATCTGCAGGTTTGTGACAATAAATTTCTGTTTTTTTTGTGACATCCCTTGAACTCACCGAAAAATAGTCCGGTATTACCCGGATGTACCTTATGTCTTGTATTAAAAATAGAATATAAGATTCTATTATACGGATATTATACGGTCACACTCGTTGTTAGTTCATACAAAAAACGTGACACAACGTAACTGGACCAAATGTCAGTGTGACAATGTTCTAACTTCAAGTTTATGAAAGTGCAACACATAGAACCTCGTAATATTGGGGCAGCGATTTGATACACCCTGTTTACAAAAATCTCTTAGATAGTGCTAAACCAAAAATGTAAAATTAGATACAAATATTTTTAATAATTTCTAAATAGGACATTGAATTAATCTACCGTATCTATTCTGTGGCTTATTCTCAGTCGGAGATTGGACGGCGGATTAACGCCACCAATACAGATCGCTAATAACTAGTCTTGCGGATGTCATAGATTACTAGCTAACCGAAACTAAAGATACTACACTCACAGGCAATAAATACGGGTCTCGTGGAATTTTTCATAGATTTTTTTAAATGACTAAGGTATTATCAAACCGCGATTAGGTTGGATTTGAAAGTACTGTTGACACAACAGTGTATAAGTCAAGTAACTTTAACTTCCGACGTTTTGAATACTTCAATGAAGTTAAAGTTAATGAATATACGCGAGTTTACCCGTTTCACAGTTTTATTTCATATTTATTTATTTTGTAATACACACAGATTACAATACAGGACATGTTAGTGCGGTTTAAAATTCATGAGTGCATATTACGCCACAACAAGGCATGCAAAATATTAATCTTAAACTAGAGTTATTCTTAGCCTAATTGAACTTCCTAAAGGAACACATAAATATATTGAACCATATTATATAACAAGCCACACATAGCGCAATTCATATTAATACTTAAACTAATAATATTAATGACCTTGTACTTGTAAGCTTAAAAACTTGGATAGAACATAATTCACAAGTGCTATTCGCTAGTCTGTGGCCTCTCGTCGGAGATTGGCCGTCGGATTACCGCCAATACAGCTCCGCCATTAACCGGTCCCGGGATTCCATTACTCGACGCCATTACTGGCTCCGTTCGAGATGTCACATTGATTAAAACCTGATTCTTTTACTTAACTATTCCGTGCGTCAGTTAAATCGCAAAAAATGTGAACGTAAGAATGTAGCGTATACGCATAATTAATAGGAGAGGCATACGTCCAGCAGTGGACTGACATGAATGATTATGATAATAATTTTAAATAACAATGTACATAAATGTATGTATGTGTATGTCTATGTCTATAAGATCGAAAGGGACTAACAATACTTATTTACTTGCTAAGTTAGGAGAAGTTTATGAATAAGCATAGAATATAATGCACAAGTGGTTTATTCGTTACTCTGTGGCCTCTCGTCGGAGATTGGCCGTCGGATTACCGCCAATACAGCTCCGCCATTAACCGGTCCCGGGATTCCATTACTCGACGCCATTACTGGCTCCATTCGAGATGTCACATTGATTAAAACTTGAGTTTTTATACATGACTATTTCGTGCGTCAGTAGAAAAAGCAAAAAATGTGAACGTAAAAATGGAACGATTATACGCATAGTTAGAAGAGGCTTACGTCTAGCAGTGAACTAACATAGACTGACGATGATAATCATTTTTAATAATAATGTATACAGAAATGTATATATGTGTATGTCTATGTCTATAAGAACGAAAGGGACTAACGATACTTATTTACCATATTTCGTGCGTCAGTAAAAAAAGCAAAAAATGTGAACGTAAAAATGTAACGTTTATACGCATAGTTATTAAGACCTGACACATTGATTAAGACCTGATTTTTTATACATGACATGACTATTTCGTGCGTCAGTATAAAGACAAAATATGTAAATATATATTTCGTAGCCGTTACTTTAATAATGTTTGTTGTCTGACACATATCGTGAAACACATTCAAAGATTTATTTTACCTCTCATTTTACATTTAAAATTTAATCTCCAAACTGTAATTTGGTTTTATGCGCCCTCTTAATAGAATAGGTCCACGTCGAACAGTGAAGAAACAATATTTTTCTGTACAAATGATGATTTTCCTAAGCACAAGTGTTTGATTTTTTTCAGGGCGAAACTTCGGAGGGTTATTCGTACTGAAAAACGTTGTACGATACACGTGCAAAAAGGAAATTCGCAACTCGTTAACTTTGGTATATTTAATTCATCGCCACCCGTTTCAATCCTACATGTATCGTAATGCACTGTATAAGACACGATGCAAAAATAAAACACGGTTACAAATGTTACAATTTAGAGGCTGATAACGTGTATGTGAAATACATTTAAATATTTATCACACGGGTTACTCACGTAATGGTCGCGGATACTCCATGATGAGGATCCTCTAAATGGATCGAAACATGTCGAGCAATTATCGACTTAAATTACGTGAGTAACCCGTGTGATAAATATTTAAATATGTTTGAGTCTCACGTTAGTTATAATTCTAAAAAGTGAAATACATACGTTTAATAAGATTCGACTTGGCTAACACAGAGGTCCCCCCCCCCTCTTTGCCCCTTGACATTAATGTAATTAAAACAGTGTTCGGGATATCAAAGGTCATAGAGCTTCAAATCAGGATGTTACAAAGACGAGACGTGGGTTAAGTAATGTATTACATTCGTTCTTAGGATTTTATTATTAGATTGAAACAGGATTGCCGCTTGAGGAATTAATAATTAAGTACTGTTACTGTGGAGGCCGGGAAATAAGGGCAGGCCGAATAAATACGGCAAAGCGAGGCCGGATAGAAATAAGAGGCCTGCAAGCTCTTATTCACGCCGAAGCTTGTATTGAGCATTTCTCCAACAAAAAAAAGCAAATTAAAACATGAAATAAAACTATGAAAACGGATAAACTTGCGTATATTAACTAAATTTTAACTTCATTCCGACGTTTCGAACACTTTACAGGGTTCGTGGTCTGCGGATGACTGACAATGGAGGAAATTTGATAGATCGCCGCGATTTGGGTTCTACTTTTCACTTACGATCAGGTGGAGTGGAGCCACTTTGTTGTGCCAACGTTATTTTTATTGGGTCGGCAACGCGCATGTGACACCCTGAGGTTGCAGGCGCCCATAGGCTACGGTGACTGCTTTCCATCAGGCGGGCCGTATGCTTGTTTGCCACCGACGTGGTATAAAAAAAAAAAAAGATCGACCTCCATCAAAATAAACCGAAAAAAAAACCTAAGAAAATATTATTCAAATTAAAACAATCAATTCGTTTACATACTTAAATACACGAACCTCCAGCTTTTTAGGCAGGATAATAAGGTCCCATTTTACCCTTTGGGTACGGAACCCCGCAACATAGGCGCCAAGTAATCGAACGCCGATGTTGCCAACTCCGAACGTGTGTTAAAACTTGATAAAAGTACGAAAAGTGGAAAACTACAGGTGAGCCTACCCCTCTCACCTTCCCCTCTTCTGGCACATACGGAAACTTGGCCCATAAATTAACGAACTCCCAATGGGCCAAGAAGTTGGCTAGGGTACTTCGAGTATACAGGGTAGTGAAAATTGAGAACATTTTTAAAAAGTGTAACAAATAAAATAAGATAAAAAATCACGTAATTTATACTTCATTGTTTTATCGTTCAAAACTTTTTGAAAGAAGAGAAAAAACAATTAGATATACACTTTCTCATTTTGTATCTCTTCTACGACATGTATGTCAGGTACTTTAACTCCCGACCACTTAACCGCTTTGACCGACTATCCAAAACAAAACTATGATGTTGCCAAATTAATGTTTGTTAACCACCGAGTTCTATAGAAATAGGCTTTGAAATTCTCATTGGACGGCAAAACAATGACAGCAACTTAATAGTGAAATCGGTGAGAAGTTAACTATTGAAGTTATGCCATTATTTGATTTATATCAATAACAAGTAGCTGTTTTCAAGCATTTTCGCACATACACTGGCATTTTTTTACTTCTTATTTTTACACAATTTTAGTTTTATTTTATGGGATTCTTGCCTGCCAAATAAAGATAATTATTATTATAAAAGGTATAAGTTACAATTATACTTAGTTCTTTATTCCCAATTTCAAAAATAATCTACAATACGTTCAGATATCTCCCTGTTTACTCTTACACTTTCCACCCTGTATACTGCTCCAGCGAGTAATGATGATTGAAGAGAGCGGTTGAGTTATTTTATCTCTTATCAGTTTATGAGAATTACGAGCGAGGCGAGGCGCCCTACGGGCAGAGGGGTTTTTTACCGAGATTTAGGAGTCAAGCTACTCGGGATCCAATATCGATATTATGATAAAGGAAAATGGACACTATTTACACTTGAGACCAGTAGTATGGAAACAAGCTTATTTAGTAAGATAAACCAAACAAATAAACATATTAAATAGGTACATAAATACGAAGGCAGGTAGTCAGTTGAGTAGCATTATTGAAAAATATATTTTAAATCGGTGACCATGAAAATAGGTGAAAATTAAATTTTAAGAAATAATTTGATTGTTTAATCATTCACGACTTTGGAGTCATGTCCATATTATTGCGAACGATGATGCCCGTTTATCCGAAATCTATAGATATAGTCCTAAAAATACACCTTAGCGCCAGCGATACGAAATAACACAAATGATAATTTTGATTATTTATCCCGAATAATATTATTTCAATAAGAACATCCTAGTACATTTTGCAACTCAGAAACCTGAAAATAAGGCCCCAACGGTTAATATCACCATTGGACATTCTATCCACGGACATTAATCTAAAATGTATCTTTATCTACAAAACCCTTACCAATGTACTTTATCTACCTATATTACTTAACCCACTTTTCAAAACTAACCCTTAAAAACATTATCCCAAAGTCGTATTAAGCTAACCAACTTACATTACATTCAGGACCAAAAGTTGAGTCATGTGTAATTTTAGAAAATATTGCAGCATGCTAAAGAGTTGTTTTCAAGATTATTTTTGGACATGGGTATTTTCACTTCTTTTACACACCCAATAAGCGCCACATTAAAAAAACCTTAATTGCACTCAGGTTCGTTACGACAACTAAGTACGATATCTTTAGGAATTTAAGCTTGATCGTCGATTTTTATATTATAATACCGTTTATAGTTCATAATATTAACACCAAAACCGAGGTGTTTATTGAAATTTAGTGCTTAATTTGTTTCAGAGACCTAGTAAAGTTTATGTCAATTTTTATAAGTGATGATACAAAAATTAAAAATCTATTTAAAATCAGCATGCCTCTATGAAAAATTACCTCCGACTCGAAACTTTTGCACCTCAGTGTATTCAAATACAGTTTATTTAAATCGCGACCTTAACTGCAGCGGTTAAGGTCCAAATAGGAGCGTGGGGAAATATTGCGTGAGCCGCGTCCATAAAGGAGATTGGTATCTTTCGCACCATTAGCGATACAGGGTGGAATTAGTTCGGGGCTGGAATGAAACATCGGACTGGTATAGCTGGGGACAGGTGATAACATCTTGAAAAGAAAGTAAATATGTCGTGAATAGCGACACACAGTAAAACTACTGTTTCAAAATGGTTACGTTATTCTGCGATGTGTGAATCACTTTTCAGATGTCGTACAATCAAGTGCAAAAAAAAAGATTGAAAGAAATATCTGTGTTACTACGTTTTTATTACATTACATAATTAAAGTGTAACAGTATGCTTAACACATGATTGGTATGTCAGTATGTCGCCGCGAGATAGATTTTCCATCTTTTACTAACTATATGAAAAAAAAACTATATGAAAAAAGAGGGATAGATAGTCTATTTCGCGGCGACATATTGTCGCACTGATCCTGTGCTAACTCTCCTCCCAGATCCTTCCAGATCCTGTCCCATTAGGACATATTTTAGACAGTGACCATCATTATGAATTTAGCAATAAGACGGCTACTGCTAAACATAGGCCTTCCCTTTGCATATCCACATACACCGGTTGTAAGTAACCTGCATCTATCGTCTCCCGGCGATCTTCGTTTGGCCGTCAGTCGGGACCGGAACCGGTATTTAACAAAAACTTCGAAACAGCCCCATATTTTAAAATGTTTTATGCTGTTTATGTACTGCTCAATGTTTTATGTAATTTACAATATCATATTTTTAAATTACTCCATTAACTTACAATTTGTATACCGAAGAACGAAAAAAGAACCGTTCTTTTTGTATGGAGAAAATAACGGTTCCAGTCCCAGGGGCCTATTTCTCGAAAGCTTGTAGCTTGTAATACAAGCGGAAGTCCTTATCAAATTAATAGTGTCAAAAAGAGACTTCCACTTGTATTACAAGTTACAAGCTTTTGAGAAATGGGCCTCTGGTCGTCATCAGCAGTCCATCTTGTAGGCAATACGTACACGCTGCGTTTACCAAACCGAGGTATCCACTTTTCAATTGTCATACAAGTCATTAATTATTCAGATTCTATCCTAACCTGCCGTGACCTTTACAAAACTTTGTTCAATAGAATACTTAGCAGAATACTTTGTTCCAAAACCAATAGAAATACTCGGACAGACAAAAGGTCCAAGTTTATGGCAGCTTTAGTTCTCATCTCGGTCTAGGCTTCATAAATTCTCCGCGGGGTAGAATTTCGTTTATGGGCCCTCGTAAAATATGGCCTTTCTAAAAACTCGTTATCTCCGTCGGTTTATTTAGAATCTGTATTGGATCACATAAATTACTTATGTAATAAGTGCCTTTATATGAATAAGTAATGTATCTGGAATTGGTGAAAAAATAACAGTATATAATTTACTCATAATTGCTTAGTTACAAAGGTTGTTATTTCATGTGACTTCAACTTGGTTTGATGAGAGTCTGTAATGGACAATCATCAATATCATCATTCACGTCAGTCATAAGACGTCCAATGCTAAACATAGGCCTCCTCTTTGGACCTCCACATCGGTTAGTTGCATCGGCTGCATCCAGCGCAAAGGTATAGGTACTTTAGTTTCCTAAAACGAACTACGATTTATACACTTTTAATTTTGTGTAGCAACATTATACAATCACACGCTAAAAGTGCCCACATACTGGTTGAAATACAATTGATAGACAAAAGTTATAAAAATCCTATTTTTCTAAATTATTTCCAAAAAAATAGTTCTCAGGTTTTTTTGCTGTCCGCCTCTTTGGCCTAGATGAGTTTCTAATTAAAATTCTCCTTTTATGACATATAAAAATGTTCTAATCAGAATCATGATCTCTATATATGCATTACCGACAAAGAAAAAGTAAAGCAAGGATATTTCTTTGTTGTTACTATTTTCCTTCTACTTTTTATGACGGCAACACAACTACCACAAGTGGAAATTGGAAAAAGTATGACATATTTGGAACAGCTTTCTTTCGTCTAAAATGGAAAGGGTAGGGTTGAAATTATTCTCATTAAAAATTCATCATCATCAACATATCAGACGAAAGACGTTAACTGCTAAACATAGGCCTCCCCCAAAGATTGCCACAATTACCAGTCCTGCGCCACCCGCATCCAGCGGACTCCTGCGACCTTCACCAGGTCATCAATCCACCTCAGAAACTGGATTAGAGTCCTTGATTAGAAATTACATGGACGTAAAATTTTGTCAAAGTTGCATCATCATCATCATCATCAGCCTATGATAGTCCACTGCTGAACGTAAGCCTCTATTAGGCCTATTAGGAGGTAAATGCCCATAATCGCCACGCTGGGCAATTGGCGATCGCAGTAATGTGTCCACTATGATGACGCTGCAGCCCATCATCAATCTTTTATCAAATAATGGTCAGTGACACTTCAATCCCTTACTCGACTCATACGACACCTATTCTTACTGCCGTCACCACACGGCTGTTGCATATTCCATGGAAATGATTTTTAAAAACACTCAGTTGGTAGTAATCCTGTCTACAAAGCATGAGGTTCCAGGCTGTCAGGTTCGAATGCCGACAGAAGCCCGAAGTTTGTGATAGGCCTACAAACTCGAAATGGTGAGTAGAAAGACATTCGCGTGTTTCCGTAATGGTGACGAGGCACGCTCATTGCAACGCGCTCGCCAACTTTTAAACAACATAATGAATTCCATTTTCAAGTGTTATTAAAGCGATACCTGCCTATTTTAGTTCTCTATCAAATATCTCAAAATGTATTTGAAATTAAAGTTGAAAATGTCGAAGTGACGACTATGTAAGGTAGTGTAAGGTTTTTTAATACGGAAACAAGATTGAAAACGATTTTCTCGATATAATTATAATTTCAAAGTCAGGTCTTATTTAAATGTAAATAACGGAATATGTCCATGATTACCGTTTAAGATAAATTTATTTAATGATAAAGGCATCAACTAATTTTAGATATTTATTTTATAATACGATTTTTGTAAATATAATTAAACTGTTAAGAAAATTTAAAACCAATATATATTCTTTTTATTAGAAGCAGTAGGATTGTGGTTTATGGTACCGCGTCTAATCGTTTGTCGGCGTTGCCGTCACGTTCTAACAAGTATGTAAGTGCGAAAGCGACGCGTAGCACGATAAATAGATAAAACGGGACCATCATAAGCCACCAGGCCCCTATACCACAAAACTTTACAAGCGTACAATTCTACATAATTGTCAACTTTTTGTATGGGAATTTATACATTTTTGTAGAATTGTACGCTTGTAAAGTTTTGTGGTATAGGCCACAGATGTCATATTGTCATATTCTTCGTGATTTATCTAAAAAGTTAAATCCTAATGAGTAGTACATCATTCTCTTTCGCGTATATGAGTCATAAAGGTATCTCTTTCGACGTGGTTTACGGGAGCGCAGGTATCGTATTAAAATTGTTCCTAGAAACCAATTCGTAAAACATCAAAGAAATTGGATTTATTTTTCGTCAAATAAGATGTATTAATATAACAACCATCAGAGCCATAATTAGTCCCATACTCGTATTTATAAAGATTATTTTATTGGATGATCCGCTTTACAGATAAAATAAACGTAATGTAGTATTTTCCGGGAAGATCTAATAAAGAATTATTCAGAATAAGATCGAACTATAGGTAATTATGTTATGTTTTCGAGTTTATGACAAATGTTTTGCCAACATAAATATGTATATTAAAATCTCCATAAGTACCTAAAATCATAAGTAGATCGGACTAACCACCGCTAAAATGCGAAATGAATGTAATTTTTTTTTAATTGTATGCTTGTGGTTCAAAATAGAACTAAAACACTCGTACGTATATACAAAATGTTAGAATGTACTGTCAATAAAAACAATTTCAATCAATGTAATATCACATCACTCTTAGATACAGTCAAAAACAAAATAAGTGTATACAAAAATGTTCAAAAAAGTACATTCTAATTCTGTGTAATAAGAACGTCGTAACATATTTATGAGCGGATTCTTTCGATACAAATTTTTGCACTTGGCTGTACAACAATAAAACTCATGACAATGTCGTGATATCACTCCCGTCAAATGAAACACCGTCAATCCCAACCTCGACGACTAATGAATATGGATCCGAATTGCCCATTCCATTTATGTTAGGCGGATTCAGACTTGCCAAATAATATCCGGGGACAACCATACACAAAACGACTTAGTCCCACGGTAAGCTCAAGGAATAGATATGTAGATGTAGTAGTGAGATAAAATGAAATAAATTAAGGTCGAAACACTCGTTAACCATCGCACCGTGTGTACAGTCACCATCAAATTAATATACAGGATACAGGGCGTCCTATTATTATTTATTATTTTTAATTTTTTCTCGCATGCGTTTTGCTTTTGTCAGCAAATTTTTAATAAAGAGGCTCGGCAGGACAGGCTCAGCCTAGTGTCAGAGTCACTGCAAATATGTTGTACAATGTGTTTCTTAAAATAAATAATTTGAATCTACGAGTATGTCCCATGACTATGGAGCATGAAGGGTAAGTAAATTTTCTAGAGAGGATATTTTACTGAAAGAAGAGTTTATTTTATTTTTAAAGGCAAAAAAAATGCCTTTTTTTCAAAAAAATAATTGCTTCATGCGGAAATCGAACCAACCACAATGTTTTATCTAATTTTAAACCAAACGTTTTTGGTTATTCCTTTACGTTTAGATACAATATTTCTTAAGACAGTTTGTTTTTTTTTATCCATTCTTTAGAATGACATAATATTAAGAAAACCAAGATAAAAAAAAATGGTTTTAAAGTACATAGGTTAAATGCCTAGAAAAAACTAAATTTTGTTGGAATTTTTTTTTATGCAGTGTTATTTAATTTTCAAAATAAAATAAAGTATTTATTAGTGAAATATCCTACCTATGATATTTCAGGTACAGTTGAGGAATTTGAATGTTTAGCACTTTGCAGTTCAAGTTAATTTGGTTGTTATGTATGTACTAAGATGTCCAATGTAAAGTGAGCCACAAACTGCTAAACATTCAATTTCCTCGACCGTACTTTCCCTTCATATCCCATAATCTTGAAACACCCGGTATAGTAGCCTCCGGAGCGCTCAAAAATAACTGAACACATGAATTACCGTAAAACGGGGTGGATTGGAATGACGGGGTAAATAGGAATGTAGAGTAAACTAATCTGTTAGCCCAGGACAAACAGTCCAATTTAGAACAGCAGATTTTTTCATAATATTATATTATGTGTAATTCTAAACTGAACTGTTTGTCCTGGGCTAACTGACCAGTTTACTATACATTCCTATTTACCCCGTCATTCCGATTTACCCCTTTTTACGGTTCTTGATTCAACATGTTGGTATAACATTTTTTTATCTTAGTACGCTCACGTTTGTCATGTGTTGAGTATAACTAATGGTCATAGCGCTTTGAATTAAAAATCACAACGGACGACGATCATTCATATAATTTCACGTGTCTAAATGACGAATGTTCTCTTTAAATATATTTTATGAAAGCTTTATCTCTGCAGTTTTTAATATGTGAAGCCTTTTTCGACTCACCATTCATATTTTTATCGAAGAGTGCTGTATTTTTTTGTGACGAAGGTAGACAACTGGGCTCTCAGCACACCTGATGGAAAGCAGCAACTGAGAACATAGTGACCAATCGCCTATGCGCTGCCTACCCTGAGGACTTAGATAGATTGCCTCTGTCTATGCCAGTAATTACACCGGCTATCTTACCCCCAAACGGGAACACAGTAATAGGTAACTATTTAGCGTCAGGATCACGGGTAAGACGGTGGTAGCTATCCAGGCGGACCTTGCACAAGGTCCTACCACTAGCAAAATAATTATAGAATGAAAACTTACCCCCGTATTTATAAGCGCCTTCTAAATTAACAAGCTGATTATATTGCTGATATATTGTTTGCCCCCTTCAGTCATATAGACATATTGTTAAGATGGAAAGCAGCATATAAAATAGCTCTATTATTGTCACATGACATCATCAGCCTATCTCAGTCCACTGCAGGACGTAGGCCTATAATAACTACGCGTATGGTCATGTTTTCATACCCTGAACTGAATTAACGGACCATTTGAGGGTTGGTTTTGTTTCCATTTAAATAAATACCTAAAATCTTAAAAGAATAGACAGGTAAGTCATTGAATTTAAGGTGAGACTTTTGTGAGACATAATATCTATAAATATAGTTAAAAAACGTAACGTGCATAGTATATGCTTATACTCATGTCGCGCGTAGTGACTAAATACACTTGAGTTTAACCGTTTAATTATATACACCGTGTTTTTATTGATTTCCGTTAAATTAAAGGGAAACTTATTTAGGTCAAAAATAATCAATTTGTCTAAGAAACTAGTATCTTAATTCTTACTGTTATTGATTTATTAAAAAAAATAGTTTAATGATTGAACAAATGTATTGCAACCTTTATTACATCCTAATGAAACTTATTTTAGCATGTGCCGTCTGTCACCTGAGATCTTATTCTTAAGGTTCTCTCACACTTACCATTTCATTTATTAAGTATGAAAAAGCCGAATTCGACTAAAAGCAATATACCAGGTAGCTCCAATTAACATACCAACAGCCTGTTAAATTTAACTGATTAAAAAAAAAGTCGACAAAATGTTTCGTTCATAAACCTACTCTTTGGCACAGCTGAAATTATTTTGTTTGTCTGACCAGTTTTTGACACAGGATGAAACGTTCATACTTTCGCTTTTAGAAGACTCATTTATACGGTTTTAATTAACTTGAAGCACGGACAAAGCAGACAGTTTGTTTATTTTATTTTAGACGGAATGATAGTACTTTTGATGGTGAACTCGTACCGTTTATTCAGCGCTAATTAAATGAAGTTACTCAAAGGTAGGAGCCATTTTGTGCATGATACAAAGTCACTTGAAACAGTTTTATTAATAAGACAGTGACAAACAGACTTCCGTTTTAATAATAAGTTACCTGGGCATTTCTCATATAGCGTGCTTTTTAATATTACGTTAAACCGTAATAAAACCTAGGGTTTAGTATAAAATGAAACGAATCTTGACGCTTAACTCATACAATATAATAATATACATAATATGTGCGCCAGATGAAAACGAAAAAAGTAAACATTTATTTCATAATCACGGGCTCCCAGAACACAATATTGGTTTTGTCACCGAATCAAAACCTTCAACCTTGAGTTCACAAACATTTTTAGTAGCAATAACGGGTATTTACATTTATTAGTAAAAATGTAAAAATAAATGCGTGTTTCACGATACATGTCAAACACAACAAATGCTATAATAGAATTTGTTGTCTTTTTTTATTATTGGCCTCCTTTGAGTGAACAGGATTCAAAATAAACAGTTTTTTGTGTCTCCTGTAAAGTAGCAATAAAACACATTGCGACTTTAGTAGGAACAGCGACGTATTGAACGTCAGCCATAACATAAGTATCATAATTTTTTTCACTGTTTTCTTCTAGCCCACGTAAAATCACGGAATAGTAAAAGACGGGATTGACGGGAAGTCTATATAGAGTCGCCACCTGATATATCGTAGCGCTCCGGGCTCAAAAACATCCGAATACATTTCTCTATCATTATGACAATAACTGGTCGCCTCGTCGGCCAGTGGACGTACCTGGCGGGTCACAACGGAAGAACAGCGCTGGCCTAGCCAGCTACAAGCTGAGTTGTGACCCTTTTGAGGCAAGCTGTTCTTGTGTGCTTATTTGTAAATGTGTATATGTCCATCGTGCTTGTCATAAATAAATTTTATTTCATTTTCATTTCAATAAAGGCGTGTTCAGATATTTTTATAACAAAACTTCTCAAGTGGACTTGACATAGCACATACATCCATAAAATCCATTCCTGACCACATTTAGAAACTATAATGTCGTATAAACTTTTCTGGATATCGCCTAGTTTCAGAGTTATTACCAATTAAAAAAAACATATTTTCTAATTGTAACTCGGTACAAAAGGTCTTTTTAAGGGCGTTGGTGCCATTATGGAGAATAGTCTCACTAACCTCATTAATAGATGTCGAAAAGTGTGAAATAAAACTTTTTAAAAATGAGATTTTTGTAAAAAAAACATTAACACTCATTGTAAGTGCTAGTTTCATGAATAACTTTTACTTTTTATGTTAAAATACATTCAAAACTTACATAACAATTGAAAAAAAAAATTGAAAAAAAAAAATTTTTTTTTCGCCAAAAATTATAAAGTCATATAATATTTTTTGTTTGTTTTTACATCAAAAATGCGTGGTTAAAATCTTTCAGGTTATTAGAGATCACGGTGTATACAAAATCTACACACCCACACATTGTAAGTTGAAGATTCCGAGACAGAGAATAAAATTGGATATAGATTTTTTCAATAACATTCGTATTTTTCTTGGTTAAGTGTTCCCATATGTCAATTTTTAGCCTCCGTAGCCTATTTGGTAGTGACCCTGCCTACGCAGGTGGAGGTTCCGGGTTCGAATCCCGGCGAGGACATTATTTGTGTATTTATTCATCACAAATATTTGTTCCTTGGTCATGGATGTCTATGTATTTAAGTATCTATCTATTATAATGTATCGTCACCTTGTACCCACATCACAAGCCTTAATTGAGCTTACCGTGGCACTAGGTTGATTTGTAAAAGATGTCCCAAGATATTTATTTATTTTAAAGTTTTGCACCCATAGTTCTGACCCCTAATCATAATATTTGACACTCGCTCAATCAACGACGAAAACACTTAACTCGAATACGACAGCACTGCTAAAGTGCAACACTGCACTAAGTTGCGAAGTCGCTGCAATTTGGCAGGAAGCTGTATGCCAAGGTGGGGTAATATAAATGCTAATGGCCACCAATATACAGCCAAGACTGCGGCGCGATAGAATACCATTAATTTAAGATGTTTTGAATATAGGTATGATTAAGTCTGAAATATAAAAAGATGAAAGGACAACGGAAAGACAAAGATGTATCTTAGTCTCTTAGAAAAAGGGAGTAATGGCTTCTATTTTATCATGACAGGTGTGACAATTGTTATACATATCACTTTTACTGGTGTCACAAACTTCCGTAGGCTACGGCTGTTTTAAAACCATGTAATTCTTAAATGGCACAGTGTCACGAATATTATGTCAAAGAGTTTTTTTACGTACTCGAACATTTTAATATTGATTAGCAAAATAGTTGCGGTAAACTTTCTCTCAGTTTAAGGTAGTATACCTTAAAATAAATTAAATGGGAAAAAATCATTACAGTAGGCAAGTAACTTTCTGCACAAGACATACACAAATCACAAAACCATATCAATGATAGTATACAGGGTGGCCCACCTGTATTATATTAAGAGAATAGCTGCAACAGCATTCACTAAATAAATGCTAAGTCCTTGTTAGCGAAACAGTGGCACGTTGTTTGAAACAAATAAACCGTGCATGTTAAGTGTGCATGTGTGCACTTATTTAGACAGCGTGCCGAGTGCAGGTGAATGAAATAACGCTTAAGTTGAGTTTTCATTAAAAGTTTTGATCATAATTTTAAATATTACTCTCAGGAAACCTTTTCAAAGAAATATAATATGTCACGCGGTTTGCAATCGTTTTTACCTAGCCACGATGATAGGATATTGAGTTCCTCATAATATATTAAATCCGTTCTTCGATTTAAAAACATTAGTAAGTAACCCTCACGGTATAATTATAACAGTAGTATAAATTAGGTGCAATGTTACAGGTACGCCGTCGGCCGATAATACACCAACGCCAATGTTCAATGGTAATATTCGGCCAGGTGCCTTTGCGTTGCATGAAGTTGCATACAACGACTGCACTCTCTGCAACTAAAATTAAATAATCCGGTCGGGCAGAAGTTATTCAGATTAAGCGATGAATTTACCACCTCCTAGACTTTAACATTCAAATATATTCATAATATCGGTAAGTCTTTTAGTTGCTATTTGCAATAGCGGTTTTATCAGATATGTTTAAAACTTAGATAATAGACGTTTCAAAGTCGATAAACGGTGGTAAGCGTTTCTAAATTACACTTTTATTTATATATACAACAAATTGCCATGAAAATTAGCGTTGTGATATCACAAAAATGATGCATAGGTGCAGGGTGATTTTTAATTTTGATGTCTAATTGATGAACTTTTACTACGGGGCCGACATCGGATTCGAGAAAAAAATATTGATGTCCCATACAAACCCTGAGATACAAGTAGGCGGATATATATGAAAACAACAGGTTTTTTTCTCGAATCGGATGTCGATCCCGTAGTAAAAGTCCATTAATATGACATCATAATTAAACCTCTAAATTTTCGCCTGTAAATAAAAAAATCAGCCTGTTTCAGAATATTTTTATAGTAGAATGAAATTTTGACAATAAAATAATTATGAATTAAATATAATTTAACTATTACTTTAATCGCGGTGCATAAAATAGTTCTCTAATAACTTGCTTTAAATAAATAGCACGTTGTAATCAGTAACAAAAATCCCTCACGATTCAAAACGTATTTTTTATTACCAGCTGGTAATTTTTGGCCTCAATTCTCGTGAAAGAACTCTGAAGGGGGTAACATAATGGGTTAGTGGCAGGACTAAGGGCATTATTATGCAAATGGCGGCGCGAGGGGCGAGGGCACTTGTGTCGTGAGTGTGTAATCCGCCTTATAACGTTTAAGGCTATTATTTTGGCGTGTTAGCCGGCTTAAGAATAGTGGGAGTCAAAAATTAAACGGTCGAAATGTGGGATTTTCGGATTATACAGGAAACTTCGGCGTTCCAAAACATGTACGTTGTACATACTAGCTATTAGCTAAAAGTGCGGGAGTTTACTAGATTGCAATGTATACAATTATTTAGCCTGAAAAATAACTAACAATTATCGAAAATATATATATCGAGGGTAAATGTCATATCATATAGTTCGTATTAAAAAACCGGTCTGCACGACTTATCGGGTTTTATCAGGCAACCCTCGATATAGCTTATTTTGTTTATTTACGGAGAATGTTCTAATAGTGAAATAAAATAAGTTATACAAAACAAATACTTGTTTAATATTTAATTGTACAGTCAAAGGCAAAATAAAGTGTACATATAAATGCTTAATAATATGACCCAGTACACTTTAATTCTGTGTAGTAAGAACGTCGTACAGTCAAGTGCAAAAATAAGTATCGAATGAATCCGTTCATAAATATGTTACGACGTTCTTATTACACAGAATTAGAGTGCACTGGGACATATTTTTGAACGTTTTTGTATACCCCTTATTTTGTCTTCGACTGTACCCTATTTAAAAGAGATACATATTTTTGTCTTGGCTGTACCTATATTTTAACGGTTTAGAAATTCACAAAGTTACTCATAAGAATTTGTTACTTGTACAATTCCTTAAAATTACAAGCAAAGCGCACTTCACTGTATATTTTAGGTAATTTAGTTAACTCCGCGTACTTCTAAGAAACAACTCAGATAGAGATTATTTAGACTATTCCAAATTTTACATACGAATACAACCCTATATTTATGTGCTTTGATCTCAGTATCGAACATTAAACATTTATTAGAGCAGTTTATTTAAATAGCAAAGCTACATTTAGACTGAGAGAAAACACACAAAAAACTGGAATAAATATTTGCCGAGCGAGCTCCGCCGGCGGAATCCCCGAACAGAATCGGTAAACAATCGAAAATATCTGACATGGCTTGAGTTCTGGGACAAATCTGGATATTATACAGTATGTCCCAGGGAGAAGTGACCAGCTTCCTGGGACACACTGTACAACTTTTGCTATTGAACCAACAAGAAATTCGCGAAAAAAAAAAGATATTTTCACACATTTTCACTGTCACTTCTCCTTGGGACAGACTGTATTTCTATTAAAAACAAGATTTCTTCAATTTAGTTATTCATTTTTAGGGTTCCGTAGCCAAAATGGCAAAAACGAATCCTTATAGATTCGTCATGTCCGTCTGTCCGTCTGTCACAGCCGATTTACTCGGAAACTATAAATGCTACAGTAACGAAATTTGGTAAGGATATGTGTTGTATAAACCGCTACAGGATTATGATACTAAATTGTAAAAAAAACCATTGGGGTGGGGGCCCTCCATACATGTAAGTGAGGGATAGAAATTTTTTTTTAGTTGTATATAAGCGTGTGGGGTATTAATAGAAAGAGCTTTGAAAATGATATGAAGGTTTATAAATCTTATTTTTATTTAAGCAAATCGTTTTCGAGATATTAGCTCTCAAAGTCTGAATAATGTGTCCCCCCCCTCTATTTTTTAAACTACGCGATATAAAATTCAAATAAAAAATATGTTATGCACATTAATAAACTCTATCAACGATTTTTAGTTTGATTAAATTATCTCCTATAGTTTTTGAGGTAGGTTGGTTTAACTATATTTTTTTAATAATATATTGATAATGGTACGGAACCCTTCGCGCGCGAGTCCGACTCGCACTTGGCCGGTTTTTTGAACTATAACACCCTCCTAAACTACGCATATTAAGCCTGCCTGCGAATTCTAAGGTCTCATTCTGGTAATTTAGCTTCTAGATCTAGCTCTAGATTACCTAACTCAAGTATAAAGAACAAAAATAGTAAAATACTCCATTTATGCAATAAGAATTGAAAGTATCTTCCGTTAAATAAATAAATAAAATACGTTACGAGTAAATGCTAAAATGCTAGCAGGATTCTATTCAATTGCTCTAATATACATGGTATCACAAAGACGCGCAAATTAGTAAAAAAAGTATACCGTACTCTTAAACAGTTTACCAGTGGTAAAAACAGTATTTTAGGTTATGTCAGAAATGGCTTGTGGAGGCTAATTGTCCAAATAAATAATAGCGTTTTCTGGTACGGCAGGCACAGGGATGAATAAATAAAGCGCCAGCCATGGCGGAATGCTGAACAAATGCCGAGTTACAGTAGCGAGACTTGTGAATTATATTCATTTGTTGAACGTATTAAATACATATCATGTTTAGAGCATTCGACCGCCTCTGATGACTGCCCAAGAACGAACGAATGCTCGCTCAGAACACTAAGTGGAACGTGGCTTTAGGACGAACAATTGACAGTTTATACTAGACATGAGCCTCATACAGTGTGTAAATCTAATACGGGCAATAAATTAAACCAGGCATGGGATTCATTAGTGTAATCATGGATTACGAGGTTTTTTTTTAAATTATAACCCTACAGATTTTTTTTTAATTTTCGAAGCAGCAATGTAAGTACGAACATTTGTTGATATTGATATGGCAGTTATATCATCTGTTTCTGAAATTAGCTGTCAACGAGCGTTTAACTTCAGTGTGTTGCTCTACATTGCGCGCCGAATTATGTTGTACGGATATTTTTGCTGCACTAATTAAAAGTAAAAGTTATCTAAATGTACCTGTTATGTCCTAGACACATATTAATATAAGAGTTAATCTATAACTGTCAAAAGTTCGTTCTTGGATCTCAGGGACTATAAGTAACAAATATACCTACTTGAAATAAAGCTTGTATCTCTGTAATGACAACACTGACATACGATGTTGCCAAGAGTAGTGACAGTTTTTATACCTAGTGGGTTTGAGGTTTTTGTTGGCGGCTCTTTGCTCTTTAATCATAGTTGTTTTCTTTGTTGTATACATAAATATAAATAAATAAATAAATAAAATAAATATCTTTGGACATCTTACACAAATCGACCTAGTCCCACGGTAAGCTCAATTAAGGCTTGTGATGTGGGTACCAGGCGATGATATATTTAATAGATAGATACATATAGACACTTAAATACATAGACAACCATGACCAAGGAACAAACATTTGCGATAAATAAATACACAAATAATGCCCTTGCCGGGATTCGAACCCGGAACCTCTAGCTTCGTAGGCGGGGTCACTACCAACTAGGCTACAGAGGCTGACAAACTACACAACAATACCAATATCTTGATACATACCAATATCTATCGTAGCTTATCGTAGCATAATCACAATCCTTAATTTAGCGTATACCGTCGGGCTAGATTGATTAGTTAGCATGTCCTAGTATATTTATTTGTCTAAAAAAAAATCTTGAAAACTAGATTGTCATAAAATGTACTAAGTATCTTCACCAGTTTCGCCATATTTTAGTTTGAACTTTTCTATTATATGTGCGTAACGTAGTGGAAAGCAAAATGTTTTTACAAAATGATGAAACAATTGTTTTATTATAGCGTGATACTTCCTATTGTATCTAGAAAACAATTCTAACTAATAATGTGCTTTATGTATGTACGTTTATTTTGATGAATATTATTTGTCAGTCTCCGTAGCCTAGTTGGTAGTGTCCCTGCCTACAAAGCTGGAGATACCGGGATAAAATACCGGCGAGGGCATTATTAGTGTATTTATTGATCGCAGATATTTGTTCCTTGGTCGTGGCATGTCTTTAAGTATCTATATGTAATAAAATACTTATACTACAAATTCCAAAA